>WNGS01015963.1:0-15516 GCA_020271785.1 Procambarus virginalis | reverse complement strand
ATACGAGCAGCAGAACAATGGAGAGGCGAAGGAAAAGTAAGGAACAAAGGGAACATCAGCGCGAATCAAGAGCAGAAGAATTAGGAGCCCCAGCAACGGCTGGGGGGGGGGAGAGAAAGGAATAGCCACGAAAACGACCAGACGACACCAAGCATCGGCTCCTGCAGACAGACACAAAGGGGCAAACCGCGAAATTAGAAGTTGGAGTTCGAGGAAATTGGCGTAATAACCTCGAACGTTCCATTGAAGAATAGACTGGACGAGAAGAGAAAGGACAACAACAGAAAACAATGAAGAAACAAAGGCGAAAGAGCAACACAGCAGGTTTAAAGAAATATCAGGGTCGGGATCAGGGTCAGCAAAGTCAGGGTTAGGGGGCATGGGTAAACTGAGCAAAGACGGAGGGAAGGAAGCGGGAGAACAGACCAGAGGTGGGCGGGCGGAGTCCAGAGGAGGGAGGAGGAGACAACGGAGAGGAGCAGTCAAGGACAGCAGCAGGAAGAGGGGAGTAGAAAGAGTGGAGCGCACCTCAGCAAGGGCAGCAACCGAAAGGGAAGCAGGGCCAAAGAACCTCCATAGCAGGAACAGGGGGCGCAACCACTGAAATGGGAGGGGAAGGAGCAATAGAGCCAGTAGTGGGGGCCGAGGAAGAAGCGAAGCCTTCTTACCCGCCGGGGAGGAAGAAGGAGAGAGCCAGGCTTACGCTTCTGACTTAAAGAGACCGGTGTCCCAGCAACTACGTACCGGGCAACGGATTCCTGTCTCAACAGGAGAAGCTGAACGAGAGCACATACGACGGCCAGTAGGAGAGCGATGGACATCCGCCTGCACCGACAGGCGGCGGGGAGAGTCAATAGATGGAGGAGGGGGAATGGAAGGAGGATTGGAGGAGACGAGGAAGAAGACACAGGAGACATGACAGACCAGGTAGAAAGAAGTGGAACCCCAGACAGAGAACCAGGAGGGGGACCCTTCGGACAGTACTCAAGGAACAGAGAGGGAGCAGTGGGCGTATCATGGTCCAAGGCCCGGAAACGGTTGTGAGTCTGAGGAAGGTGAAGGACGAGGAGAGGAAGAGCGCAACACCGAGCATAAGAGACGTTAGCATAAGGCGGGAGCCGGCGAACCTGGCGCCTCGCCTCAGGAAAAGATAAACGCTCCCCCGTGCTTCAAGTTGAGGACGGCTGCCTCAAGCTTGTAATGGATACAGGCACGGGAGAAGGTAGGATGGGCCTCCCCACGTTGAGGCAATGAGGCAGGGCGAGCTTGGGAGAAGTGCACTCCGACTTAGAGTGACCTTCACCCCACACAAAGGACAGATAGAGACCAGTCCCAGAGCAGCGGATGGCACCATGCCCAAACCTCCAGCACTTGTTACAAAGTCGAGGAGAAGGAATTACTCCTGGACAGAGCACCTGGCGCCAGCGAGAATGACAGAGGATGGAAGGATCCTACCATCAAAGGTGACCTTCACAACTCGAAGGGTTGACGGCGGCGACCACGAGGGGGACGAGTAACGAGTCAACCTGGAGGACAGAATGGCCTTGGGCATCAAGGATATGCCGAATGTCATCGTGGCAGTCCTGCAGATTCCGAACACCGGTTGCAACATGGGGCGGGAGGAGATAGTGCCAACACTGGCATTCAACCGAAAGTTTCTTAGAGACCCGAACAGGGATCTCACCAAGGCAGGATAAGGCAGCCAGCGGGAAGCTGCATCCTGAGAAGGAGCAGCAACGACACGTGTACCGAGACGAGTGGGTTGAAGGTGACAGACGCATCCACGAATCAACAAGATGCCGATGGAGGTGAAATCGTCAGGAGGCGCGGAATCAAGAGGGAGGAGATCAAAGTATTTGGCCATGAAGCAGGACCAAACAAGGCCTGATACGCATCATAGAGGAAGGAACGAGCGAGTGCGGCCGTGGGCGCTGACGCGGCGTGAGAACCCCCTGAGAGAGAGGGGACAAAAGGCGCAGTAGTCCAACGAAGACTTAGCCGCACCAGGGGACGAAGTGGTCACCACTGGGGGCTGGAGGCTCGACCCAACCCACAGGAGGAAGGGGAGCTGGGGGAAGAAGTCAGGACGGTCAAAGGAGGAGCAAGGTTTGGGCCCAACGCAGCGGGAGCTACGGAGCCTGGTCTTCCAATACAGGCCGACTCTGGGGCTTGGTCGCCCACCCCACGAGCCTGTGAGGGTACAACAGAACATTCAACGACATAAAGACGAGGAGATAAAAACTCATTCACGAATGTGCCCCCATACCCACCATGGAGCCACAATTAGAGCAGGACACCAACACAAAGCTATCGCCGATCATGCCGGGGCCCCCTAGGGGTGCATCGTGAGTATACGCCCCACAAACGCCACCTTAAGAACCGTCAGTCCGTCGAGATCGGGTTCAGCGACGAAAGGGGGATGACAATAAAAGGTTCCCCTCGCTCGAGACGTTGGGTACTACAGTTCTACGGATGCAAGAGTATGCCTCCTCAAGCACCCGGGCGTCAAAATAGAAGTAGTCCAAAGAAAGATCAAAACAAGCAAAAGCTCGGCAGGAAACGACAAGCAGATAGGAGAAGAGGGGGAGAAACGAAACAGAAGGAAAAGGAAAAAGATGCTCGGCACTATTGGAGAGGACGGCAGCAGGAGCACAAGGCTAGAAAAGGACAGAGGACTGTCCCAAGGAGCATCACACTTTAGCAGCCGCCCCACTAAGCCCCCTCACGGCATCAACGAGCCGAGCGGGGAGGGGGGTTCAATTCATAGTGCCACACTTCCTAAAAAAATTGTGAAGTGAGAATCCGTCGGTTACCCTTATTTGTTTTTTATCACTAGAAGGAGCCAGCGACCTAAGTGGATGGAATTCCACCCTATGTGGAATCCTTGAGGTTGCTCCCATTTTTTCCTATGGTCTCATCACAGAGTAAAATCTGCATCTTAGTAGTTCTTTCTGCTTGAGGTATGCCTCCCAAGCGAGGTAGTTACATTAACATAACATCAGTATTAATTTCAAAAAATCTCACATAATAGGTCTTAGGTTTCTTTTAAACTTAGCAAGATAAATGGCAATTGTAATCTTAATATTAAATAAATAATGATAAATTAATTTAATTAATACATACTTTAGCACTCCCGGCAAACCAAAAAAAAAAAAACTAGCGCAAAGTGCTCACGGCGTTTCTGGCGATTGAACGGCAACACTGAAAAGTGTATACTCTTTTCACTGTCCTACCTTAATTTTCGATGTACATATTTAATTGTTGTACCAATGTGTTCGCAATAGAATGTTCTAGAAAAACACCAGTATACAATGTCACCAAAGCACCAGTTAGACCAACACCAAATAAAGAACTACGTCGATCACTAGCCGCGAGCTCCAAACAGCGACGAAATGTTTCTATTCTTTTCAGGGTTGTCAACTCCACACTTGTCCTACAGCGTTAAATTTGATATCACTGAGATCGCAATAAAATTCCCTACACGGACATATGCATATAAATGTAGAATCATGATCATGGCCACCCGCCAGAGTGTGGGCAGTTGGCTTAGTGTTACCCATTACTGCACATCAGGGAAACCCTTATTTTAAAGTGAATATTTTTTCACTGTCCTGACCTTAATTTTCAATGTACGTAGTTAATTTTTGTACCAATGTGTTCGCAATAGAATGTTCTAGAAGAACATATGTATAAAACGTCACATAACAATGCGTTAGACCGGCAACAAATAAAAAACCTACGTCGATTGCACTCCTCGTATCAACAATACAATAGTGTTACCACAAAGATACAATACAATGCTGTTCTCCCAAAAAGGCTATGCGGCTATTAGAGAAAAAGTTAATTTCATGGTAAACAAGTTCATACTATCCCCAAGTCGATCGGATAAGAATTGGATTTTATAGAAATATTTGTTCATTGGTCGCATAAACACGACGCCTGCTCGCATTCAAGAGAAAAATAATGGTCGGTCAAACACGACCGCGGAACGCGAAAGTGTCTTAATAGGGAGGTCATTCCACAGTTAAGACCCTTGATTCGCAGTGCCTTTTTGCTTCGACCAAGTTGCACTCTTGGAATGTCAAAAATATATTTTTGCCCCTGTATTCTGTTAGTATTTACAGTTAGTGCTTAAAGTCAGGATTAGCACTGCATTGCAGAGTTTGAAGATGAATAGCAAACTTTTGAGGATGTAGTTTGAAGCTGTTGAGCACACTTCAAAAGATGTAGAACATATTTGACACTTCATATAAATGAAGTAAAGGAGCTGAGTACTATCTGGAACCGGATTTCGTTAGTTCTAATTGCTGATTTATGTTGATCAATTGGTCGAATTAATTTTAAACTTTAAATTCTTATCTTTGTTATCAACAACCATAGAATTCCAAGCACAGATACAGTAGGCGAGTTATGGAGAGACGAGCGAATAATAGTGCATCCATGACAGTACGATCTAATAAGTACGGTTTTTAGGTAACAGTGAATGGCTAATGTTGTAGAGATTTTATACTTTCTTTGTAAATGACAACATATGTTCAGCTTGTTGTCAATGCGTAGCCAAAGGAATTTATCTTTAATCTGTACATTTGAAATTGTTAATTCTTAGATTAATTTCATTTGGAGGACTTGTTACAAAACATTGTAAATTTTATGCATAAGTTTGATGGCAGACATTAGTGAATTGATTTTTAGATCAGTTTTCAGTGTCATTTAAAATTTATGGGGTTGGCATTAACAAAAATATGCATCTAACTTGAACAAATTTCTTTACCACAGGATAACCAGCCAGAACAATGTTCAGTCTGTTTTATAATCATGAAAATCTGTTACGGCCTATCTCACTGCCGTGTGGCCACATTCTGCGCTGAGTGCATTGAAAAAGCTGTCAAGAATGGTAAGCTGATGTGTCCAAGCTGCTGCACCCAGCACAATGCCACGGCTGCTGCTCAGTTCCCGATCAATTGTGGTTGACCTTCACAAAACTGATAAGAACCTCCTGATAAAGAGGCCCTTATCAGGAAAGGTACCCAGGTATCAGCGGTGGGAACAGTTGTAACAAAACCATACGAAGCTCACCCAAGAGGCATGAGCAGAAAGCTACAGTCTCTGATGGAGGAAGAGAAGAGCATCATCATAAGCCTCGTAACTAGCTGTTTTGAGGAACTGTTCCAACTGGCGGAGTACTGGGGACAACGGGGAGACTTGTCTGACCACGAACAATTCCAGGACCAATTCTATGGTCTGGTTCTGCAGAACCAGGCAGCAATGAAGATGCTGGAACAAGAGGATACCAGTGTTGTGGATATGACAACACCTGGAGAGGAAGAGAAGACTCAGCTGCAGACTCCTCAGATGTTGAGAAGATTTAACAGAGCACTGGAGGCTGTCACAATTACAAATAGAGCTGATCAGCCCAATGTGGCTGAAGAGGACTGGCTTCAAGAGTGCGAAGAGCTTTCAACAGTCCACACCTCAATGAAGGTATGCTGTTAAATGTTCTCATGGATTTTATTGTTCTCATGCACATGAGTGTAGTATTGTATAAAGATTTTGAAATGATTAAAAATGGGTTAAAAATAATACGAAACAAAAATATGCGTCATGCACACCGACAAAGATATCATGTCATAGGAAAACACAATGGCAAAATATATCTCTAGCTGGCTCGGGCTGGCTCTGTTCACAGTTGATAATGCTGCTGGCACTATCCAGATTTGATAATGCTGCTGGCCCTGTCCACAGATGATAATGCTGCTGGCCCTGTCCACAGTTGATAATGCTGATGGCACTGTCCACATTTTATAATGCTGCTGGCATTGTATACAGTTGATAATGCTGCTGGCACTGTCCACAGTTGATAACGCTGCTGGCACTGTCCACAGTTGATAATGCTGCTGGCACTATCCACAGTTGATAATGCTGCTGGCACTGTCCACAGTTGATAATGCTGCTGTCACTGTCCACAGTTGAAAATGCTGCTGTCACTGTCCACAGTTGATAAGGCTGCTGGCGCTGTCCACAGTTAATAATGCTGCTGGCACTCTCCACAGTTGATAATGCTGCTGGCACTGTCCACAGTTGATAATGCTGCTGGTACTGTCCACAGTTGATAATGCTGCTGGCACTGTCCACAGTTGATAATGCTGCTGGCACTGTCCACAGTTGATAATGCTGCTGGCACTGTCCACAGTTGATAATGCTGCTGGCACTGTCCACAGTTGATAATTATTGTGGTTGGTGTTGTCGTTGATCCTTCTTCATGGACAACCCAACCCAAAACTCGGTAGAGTGCTTATACTTTACCAGGAGATCACCCTGAGCGCATCTGGCTCTTGGAGAGGGGCTCAACATCACAGCTTAGGGGATGCGCTCCAATACTTAGCCTCGTTGTCACGTGCACACACCTACTCAAGGCATGAGTTATGAGGACAGACTACGTGAACTGCACCTCACGTCGCTGGAAGACAGAAGAGCTAGGGGATCATCACCACGTACAAAATTCTCAGGGAAATTGACAGGGTGGACAAGGATGGATTATTTAACATGGGTGGCACACGCACAAGGGGGGACAGGTGGAAGCTGAGTACCCAAATGAGCCACAGAGACATTAGAAAGAACTTTTTCAGTGTCAGAGTAGTTAGTAAATGGAATGCACTAGGAAGTGATGTGGAGGCTGACTCCATACACAGTTTCAAATGTAGATATGACAGAGCCCAGTAGGCTCAGGAATCAGTACATCAGTTGATTGACGGTTGAGAGGCGGGACCAACGAGCCAGAGCTCAACCCCCGCAAACACAACTAGGTGAGTACAACTAGATGAGTACTCGAGCCGCTGTGACTCCCCACTCTCTCCTTATGTGATATGATCTCCTGAATCCCTTTAACATATTATTATTCCATTTTACCCTGTCCACAGCTGTGGTTCTTGGTTCTCTCTCTCTCTCTCCTTCTTTCCTACTTCCTGGGAAGCCTAACTAGGACAAGGGCAAACACCAGCAAATTTGAATACGTTTACTGGAAAAAGCACATACACAATACATACACACATATAATAATAATATAATGAATCCTACACTCTATACTATTTCAGTCAGGTTGCACTCCAACACCATCAGAACTCTATCATTTGCTTATCAAGTGGTATCCTATCTCCTGATTCACCACCAAATACTACCAACCTCCTCAAGTAGGTCAAGTCTTATAACACAATGTTGCAATATCAGCAAGGAATATATATCTATAAACATGTGCAAGGAAACCAGCGTATGAATGCAATAACATAAATATTAGTATAAATGATCCTTGATATACAGCTATGATCAATCGATTACCCTATCAGTCCTAGAACACATATATGTGTCTGCAGGTAATCCAGCCTACGACTGTAATTCTATACTTCAGTATAGTGCTCCTTGGCACAAAATGGCAAACAATCACTCACCTTTCACTGCGTCTTGCACGTTAATGACAACCAAACACTCTACAACTCCCTACAAGTAGTCAACCAGAACTTCCCTCCACATCTGGAAGCTCACTACCATGATATCTTCAGGTTCTTCCGGGTTTATCTACCAGGATCCTCCGCAGCTCTTCCAGGCTGCTGCACCTTGAGCAACAGTGGTGCTTCACCACTTCTACCAGGGTCCTCCACAGCGCTCCTGGCTGCTACACCATGAAGTCTTCCTTGGTCAACAATGGGCTTCACCACTGCTATCACAAAGCATGTAAACTCTTCTCCACTGCTTCTCTCTCACAGCTTGAGGTCCAACTCCTCACTANATACTATTTCAGTCAGGTTGCACTCCAACACCATCAGAACTCTATCATCTGCTTATCAAGTTGTATCCTATCTCCTGATTCACCACCTAATACTAAACTCCTCAAGTAGGTCAAGTCTTATAACACAATGTTGCACTATCAGCAAGAGAATATATATCTATAAACATGTGCAAGGAAAACCAGCGTATGAAGCAATAACATAAATATTAGTATAAATGTTCCTTGATATACAACAATGATCAATCGATCACCCTATCAGTCCTAGAACACATATGTATGTCTCTGCAGGTAATCCAGCCTACGACTGTAACTCTATACTTCAGTATAAGTACTCCTTGGCACAACAATGGCAAACAATCACTCACCTTTCACTGTGTCTTGCACGCTAATGACAACCAAACACTCCACCAACTCTCTACAAGTAATCAACCAGAACTTCCCTTCCACATCTGGAAGTTCACTACCCTGATATCTTCAGGTTCTTCCGGGTTATCTACCAGGATCCTCCGCAGCTCCTCCAGGCTGCTGCACTTGAGCAACAGTGGTGCTTCACCAATCTACCAGGTCCTCCACAGCGCTCCTGGCTACTGCACCATGAAGTCCTTGATCAACAATGGTGCTTCACCACTGGTATCACAAAAGCATGTAAACTCTTCTCCACTGCTTTCCTCTCACAGCTTGAGGTCCAACTCTCACTATAGGGTCTGCTCTTCCACAGAGCTCAGTACTTTCCACAACCTTGGAGTCTCATCGACTACTCCCTCTCTGCTGGCTTCGAATTCTCAGCAACTTCCAAAGAGAAACCTGCAACCCATTGACACGCCAATAAAAACGCTTCCCCTTAAACATATAAACGAAAATAACCACACATATGTTCGCACCTAACATCTCTTTGCTCTCTACATACTGTGAGAGTGGACTCCCCGTTTGGGCTGGTCCATGCTCCACCTTGCCCGGCGGGCGGCTCCTCACTCTGGGAGCGGTCCTCCACCACCAGTCAGTTGCTCCAGGCGGTCGACGGGAGAGGACATGCTGCTCGTCCCTCCAGCTGTCTCTCTCATCTCCGTCCTCTTATTTAGGTTTCCTGCCTTACCAAAACAAGTCTAATGTACCAATAAGTAAGTAATATCAATAGAAGGCACCAAACCGGGAAGGCTATGTAGCACCATCAAATGTGCGGGGATAATCAGAGGGCGCTAAATATCACCAAGGATTGCCAATACGAGAACAAAAAATGCATAAGGCGAATGATATCAAAGTATCAGAGTCGCCAAGAATTCTATCGAGGGTAAGCGACCGCAGGGGACAGTCAGAAAACAAGACACACGTCCAAGTCAGGAACAAAGAAGCAGAGGAAATCAAGCACACGAATCAACAGAGATACGACAACGTAGGGGACAATGCAATTTGGACAATAAGGAGCAGGGCGGCGCTCCATTAAGTGACCGTGAGTTAAACGGGTATGGCCAAGATGTAATCTAGCCAGAGCTGTTTCCGACTGTCGGTTACGGTGGCAGGAGGAAGGCCACTGGGACACACGACTCTTGAGAGCTCGCAGTTTGTTACCAAGAACAGAAGACCAACAACGCTGCAACGGGCAAGGATGGAGGCATGAATAACTGGGTAAAAGTCGGAATAAGGAACACCTTTATGGGAGATGGGACCAGTGCGGATAGCGTCCTTAGCGGCAGTATACGCACGCTCATTTAAAGAGACACCAGCATGGCTGGGATAATGTACCAATAAACATTCGCTACAATCGCTGGGCACACGATGAACTGCCGGCAATCACTGTAAACTGGTTAAATTATGCTTACCACAAAGAGGTCCTCTGCAGGGCGCTCTCTCTCTGACGGAGTCTGACCAGGGCGCTCCTACAGCCCACGATAATGTCTCTGGGCGGCTTAAAAACTCTCCTTGCCGTCCAGGATTGAGACCACACGTTCCCAGTTCGATTCCACAGCTGGAACGTCTGCACAATTCCTCTCTCTTGAGGTATATCACCTAGGGGTTCCTCTCTGACAGGAGCTCACATGGAACGCAGCTTCCCCTCATGATGTCTGGTACTCAAGTGAACTTAAGCTCCTCTCAAGCGAGCCTCACACCTCCACCAAAAACTCCACATCTTGTGTCAAGTCATTTACTTATTTCTTATTCACTGCCCATTATCTTAAATGTCTATCAAATCTAACCAATTATTTTACATCTGTATCTTCGCCTCTATATTTCCTAGACCTTCTAGTCAGGTCAGGCCTAATAGAATAATTCTCAAAGGGGAGACTCGTTTTTCGGCTACCTGGGATCATAACAGTGTAATAGTTTGGAATGTCCTGGGCATAGGGAGGTGGGCCAGTCTTGGCGCGAGACGTGACCCCTAGTGATGGGTGACGTAAGAAGGGATTTCGATGTAGATTCAAAATATAACTAATTTAACAATTTTCTAAGCAAAGCAAAGGGACGTAGTATACCATACAATTTGAACTGATCGAATTTCCTAAATTGTTTTACCATCAAAAAATAACTATGGTTAAATCATGTTGTAAAAAAAATATTGTTGGAACAGAAAGATTGTATTGGTAATTGTTTTTTAACATAAAGATAGAGTTTTTTAAATACTGCAAATTACAGCCACAAACTTTTCTTTGCAGTCCAGGGTAACAAGACGTTTCGCTTTTTTTTGCTACGATTCATTATTTTGTGAAGCAATATTGATTACCATACAAGCAAATAAAAAAACAAAAACTTGGTGTCATGTGTTACATTAAGCACACATTATTTTCAACGTTGGTAAACAGTTTGAGCATCAGCTTAGTATACCTTCAGGAGAAAGCTGGGGGACGCTTTAGCGTCTGTCAGCAACATCACCGAGCATCTAGGAGCTCCCATAGTACCAAGCACACTGTTCACCGCTCCAGCCACTGACCACAGTCCATCATAACTTAAGTCTGCAAATGATGAAAGCCACTCAGTCTGTTTGTTTATTTTATCCTGCAGTTAATATGTTCTAAGTGTTTTAACAGTAAAATCTATGATATTTATTAATAAGATATAAAACACCATTAATATTGAATCTCGGTAAACCGTTCTATCATTAGTCATTAGGAGCACATGCAGTAACTACCCACGAGGAAGTGTCTAATATGTGTGTCGAAGTATTCATTTAAAAATGTTTTGTTCCCTAAAGTAAATTTATTTATACTGTATAACACATTTAAAACAAGTGTAATACTAATTTTGACTAAGCTTCAAAAGCTGCCCAAGTCATAGTTACTCTTGATATTTAGCTTTCAATCATATATGTGGCTACTACGAATACTGTTTTTGTATTTACAAAAACGAAGTATATTTTTACATTCGGAAGATCAAATAAAGTTCTTTATATTATATTCGGAAAAATAATAAACTATGTTGCCTAATATTAAAGAAAATTCATGCATCGTACATTTTTTCTCAATTTAAAAGAAACATTATCACGTTTAAAATGTAAATACAAATTCAGAACATTCTCATTACAATTTTTAAATCTTGTTGATTTGTGTACTGTGTTAACAATTCAGTACAATGGAATGAAAATAGTGGGCATTTTATGAAAAACCTGAACATTTAG
Organism: Procambarus virginalis; assembly: GCA_020271785.1. NCBI lineage: Eukaryota > Metazoa > Arthropoda > Malacostraca > Decapoda > Cambaridae > Procambarus > Procambarus virginalis. The sequence goes on along the minus strand of WNGS01015963.1, from coordinate 4,129 downwards.
TTTAGCGATTACTAAATTAAACTAAAGTTTAGAAATATCTTAAGTAAAAGTTTAGTTTAGAGAATTTTCCTACCAAAGATGGTGCCTCACGACTATTCAAAAACATATCTTTTAGCGATTTATCTTACTTTGAATATACTTCCAATGACTTGTATTTAATTAATTTGATAATGTTTTTTAGTTTCATAACAAAACACTGAATACTTCTGGGAACTTGCCATTATCTCCAGAATTTTGATCGCAGTTGATGACGACTTAAAAAAATAAATATGATAATTAAGAATTGAACGATGTCTTTCAAATGTAGTTGATCTATGAAGCATAAAGATGCTTCTTAGGTGAGAGAAATATGGCAAAATATGAGTCGAGCTCCTTAGACCTAACCTACAAGTAAGTTTAGCAGACATGCTTATATAATAAATAATTAACATCTCACCAGACTGCAGAGGCAGACTGCCTTTAACCAGGACGACAGTGACAGTCAGAATCACCGCCTCTGATGCTCGGCCAACCATAATGTCCACCTGTATAAATATGAAGAAATAATAAATATTCATATATTATATATATATATATATATATATATATATATATATATATATATATATATATATTATATATGTCGTACCTAGTAGCCAGAACGCACTTCTCAGCCTACTATGCAAGGCCCGATTTGCCTAATAAGCCAAGTTTTCATGAATGAATTGTTTTTCGACTACCTAACCTACCTAACCTAACCTAACCTAACTTTTTCGGCTACCTAACCTAACCTAACTTTTTCGGCTACCTAACCTAACCTAACTTTTTCGGCTACCTAACCTAACCTAACCTATAAAGATAGGTTAGGTTAGGTTAGGTAGGGTTGGTTAGGTTCGGGTCATATATCTACGTTAATTTTAACTCCAATAAAAAAAACTTGACCTCATACATAATGAAATGGGTAGGTTTATCATTTAATAGAAAAAAATTAGAGAAAATATATTAATTCAGTAAAACTGGCTTATTAGGCAAATCGGACCTTGCATAGTAGGCTGAGAAGTGCGTTCTGGCTACTAGGTACGACATATATATATATATATATATATATATATATATATAATATAGATATATATATATATATATAATATATATAGATATATATATATACTATATATAAATATATAGTAATATATATATATATATATATATATATATAATATATATATATATATATATATATATATAATATATATATATATATTATATATATATATATATCTATATATTAATATATATATTATATATATCCAGAAGTGCATATGTCGTACCTAGTAGTACGACATATGTATATAATATATATATATATATATATATATATTATATATATATATATATATATATATATATATATATATAATAGATATATATATATATATGAATATTTACACACAACAAGGTGAAACAGTCACACCCACACACACACACACACTCCCACACCCACACACACACACACACACACACACACCACACACACACACACACACACACACACACACACACACACACAACACACACACACACACACACACACACACACACACACACATACACACACACTTACATACACAAATTATGAGAAGGATTAAGACAGAGGAGGACAGCTTGAGGCTTCAAGAAGACCTGGACAAGTTGCAGGAATGGTCGAACAAATGGCTGTTAGAGTCATATAATGACTCTATAATGTTGAACATTTAGAATTTAGAAACTTGTTTATTGTAACCCAAGCAAGTGTACTGTAATGAAGATAGGGGTAGGAAGCAGGAGACCAGATACAAGGTATCATTTTGGAGATGGAATACTTCAAGAGTCTGAGAGAGAGAATGACCTGGGGGTTGATATCACGCCAGACCTGTCCCCTGAAGCTCATATCAAGAGAATAACATCAGCAGCATATGCCAGGTTGGCTAACATAAGAATGGCCTTTAGAAACTTGTGTAAGGAATCTTTCAGAACATTATATACCACATATGTCAGACCAATCCTGGAGTATGCGGCTCCAGCGTGGAGTCCATATCTAGTCAAGCATAAGACTAAACTGGAAAAGGTTCAAAGGTTTGCCACCAGACTAGTACCCGAGCTGAGAGGTATGAGCTACGAGGAGAGACTACGGGAATTAAACCTCACTTCGTTGGAAGACAGAAGAATTAGGGGGGACATGATCACCACATTCAAGATTCTCAAGGGAATCGACAGGGTTGATAAAGACAGGCTATTTAACACAAGGGGCACTCACACTAGGGGACACAGGTGGAAACTGAGTGCCCAAATGAGCCACAGAGATATTAGAAAGAACTTTTTTAGTGTCAGAGTGGTTGACAAATGGAATGCATTAGGAAGTAATGTGGTGGAGGCTGACTCCATACACAGTTTCAAGTGTAGATATGATGGAGCCCAATAGGCTCAGGAAACTGTACACATGTTGATTGACGGTTGAGAGGCGGGACCAAAGAGCCACAGCTCAACCCCCGCAAACACAACTAGGTGAGTACATCTAGGTGAGTACACACACTCGGCTTCAAGAAGACCTAGACAAGCTGATGGAATGGTCGAACAAATGGTTGTTAGATTTAACCCAACCAAATGTAATGTAATGAAGATAGGTGTAGGGAGCGAGGCCAGATACAAGATATCATCTGGGAGAGGAAATTCTTCAGGAGTCAGAGAAAGAAAAAGATTTGGGGGTTGATATCATGCCAGACCTGTCTCCTGCAGCACATATCAAGAGGATAACATCAGCGGCATATGCCAGGCTGGCCAACATACGAACGGCATTCAGAAACTTGTGTAAAGAATCATTCAGAATTTTGTATACCACATATGTCAGGCCAATCCTGGAGTATGCAGCCCCAGCATGGAGTCCATATCTAGTCAAGGATAATACTAAACTGGAAAAGGTTCAAAGGTTTGCCACCAGACTAGTACCCAAGCTGAGAGGTATGAGCTACGAGGAGAGACTATGGGAATTAAACCTCACTTGCGCTGGAAGACAGAAAAGTTAGGGGGGGACATGATCACCACATTCAAGATTTGAAGGGAATTGAAGGTAGATAAAGACAGGCTATTTAAACAAGGGGACAACACAAGCGGACACAGGTGGAAACTGAGCGCCCAAATGAGCCACAGAGATATTAGAAAGAACTTTTTTAGTGTCAGAGTGGTTGACAAATGGAATGCTTAGGAAGTGATGTGGTGGAGGCTGACTCCATGCACAGTTTCAAGTGTAGATATGATAGAGCCCATAGGCTCAGGAATCTGAACACCTGTTGATTGACGGTTGAGAGGCGGGACCAAAGAGCCAGAGCTTATCCTCCGCAAACACAACTAGGTGAGTACACACACACACAACACCACACCACACAACACACACACACACACACACACACACACACACACACACACACAACACACATTACACACACCACACGAAAAGCACACACACCACACACACACACACACCACACACACACACACACGACACACAATTATTGCTATCACCAGTCCCTCCATGCCAGTGGTCCCTAACCTCATACCATGCCAAGCTGATGGAGAAGATTGTGCGAGAAAGCTAGTGTAACACCTGTAGCGAAAGAACTTTGTAACACAGCATCAACATGGTTCAGGGATGGCAGGTAACCTGCTTCCCAGAGTTACTTGAATTCTACTACCAGGCAACAAAAAAGAGCAATAAAAAGAAGGGTGGTCAGAACTGCATATTTTGGATTGTCAGAAAGCTTTGATACAGTGCCACACAAGAGTCTAGTGAAAAACTGGTGAGAGCAGGCTGGAGTGAAAGGAATGGTACTACTCCATTGGAAAATGAGTACCTAAGCAACATTAGACAACGAGTCGTGGGAGGGGTTAGGTCTCAGATTGGCGAGAGTTACAAGTGGAGTCCCGCAGGTCAGTCCTTGGACCAATACACTTTCTGATATATGTAAATTAATCTTTCTCAATGGGTATAGAATCGTTTCTCTCAATGTTTCCGATGATACAAAATTATGCGGAGATTGGGAGAACGAGGACGCGGGATAGTATGAGGTTACAATATGACCTAGACAGATTGAGTGAATGGGCCAACAAATGATCTCCA
>WNGS01015955.1:40276-53854 GCA_020271785.1 Procambarus virginalis | reverse complement strand
CCCAGTGTTGAAGGTGTCCACAGTCCGTCACTCTCACCCCAGTGTTGAAGGTGTCCACAGTCCGTCACTCTCCCCCAGTGTTGAAGGTGTCCACAGTCCGTCACTCTCACCCTGTGTGTTGAAGGTGTCCACAGTCCGTCACTCTCACCTGTGTGTTGAAGGTGTCCACAGTCCGTCACTCTCACCCCAGTGTTGAAGGTGTCCACAGTCCGTCACTCTCACCCTGTGTGTTGAAGGTGTCCACAGTCCGTCACTCTCACCCTGTGTGTTGAAGGTGTCCACAGTCCTCACTCTCACCTGTGTGTTGAAGGTGTCCACAGTCCGTCACTCTCACCCCTGTGTTGAAGGTGTCCACAGTCCGTCACTCACACCCTGTGTTGAAGGTGTCCACAGTCCGTCACTCTCACCCCTGTGTTGAAGGTGTCCACAGACCGTCACTCTCACCCTGTGTGTTGAAGGTGTCCACAGTCCGTCACTCTCACCCTGTGTTGAAGTGTCCACAGACCGTCACTCTCACCCTGTGTGTTGAAGGTGCCACAGTCCATCACTCTCACCTGTGTGTTGAAGGTGTCCACAGTCCGTCACTCTCACCCTGTGTGTTGAATGTGTCCACAGTCCGTCACTCTCACCCCTGTGTTGAAGGTGTCCACAGACCGTCACTCTCACCCCTGTGTTGAAGGTGTCCACAGTCCGTCACTCTCACCCCTGTGTTGAAGGTGTCCACAGACCGTCACTCTCACCCTGTGTGTTGAAGGTGTCCACAGTCCGTCACTCTCACCCCTGTGTTGAAGGTGTCCACAGACCGTCACACTCACCCTGTGTGTTGAAGGTGTCCACAGTCCGTAACTCTCACCCCTGTGTTGAAGGTGTCCACAGACCGTCACTCTCACCCCTGTGTTGAAGGTGTCCACAGTCCGTCACTCTCACCCCTGTGTTGAAGGTGTCCACAGACCGTCACTCTCACCCTGTGTGTTCAAGGTGTCCACAGTCCGTCACTCTCACCCTGTGTGTTGAAGGTGTCCACAGTCCGTCACTCTCACCCTGTGTGTTGAAGGTGTCCACAGTCCGTCACTCTCACCCTGTGTGTTGAAAGTGTCCACAGTCCGTCACTCTCACCCTGTGTGTTGAATGTGTCCACAGTCCGTCACTCTCACCCTGTGTGTTGAATGTGTCCACAGTCCGTCACTCTCACCCCTGTGTGTTGAAGGTGTCCACAGTCTGTCACTCTCACCCTGTGTGTTGAATGTGTCCACAGTCCATCACTCTCACCCCTGTGTGTTGAAGGTGTCCACAGCCGTCACTCTCACCCTGTGTGTTGAAGGTGTCCACAGTCCGTCACTCTCACCCTGTGTGATGAAGGTGTCCACAGTCCGTCACTCTCACCCCTGTGTTGAAGGTGTCCACAGTCCGTCACTCTCACCCTGTGTGTTGAAGGTGTCCACAGTCCGTCACTCTCACCCTTGTATGTTGAAGGTGTCCACAGTCCGTCACTCTCACCCTGTGTGTTGAAGGTGTCCACAGACCGTCACTCTCACCCTGTGTGTTGAAGGTGTCCACAGTCCGTCACTCTCACCCTGTGTGTTGAAGGTGTCCACAGACCGTCACTCTCACCCTTTGTGATGAAGGTGTCCACAGTCCGTCACTCTCACCCTGTGTGATGAAGGTGTCCACAGTCCGTCACTAATTAATCTTCACTTAATTTCTTTCAGACTTATTCCTTTCCTATTTTATTATTAGTAAACCGTATGTTATATCTTAATGCTTTTAAGTACTCATGAGATATATTAATATGAAAACCTAAATGTCCATAGCTTTCATCATATACTTTTAAATTTCATATACTTTAAAAAGTCGGGCAGTGTCATGTGGTGTTGTTGCAGCTGTATATTCATATATATATATATATATATATATATATATATATATATATATATATATATATATATATATATATATATATATATATATATAAAATGTGCGAAATAACCTCCACCAACCAGCACATAACATAGCAAATAAAGGTTGCTTTGCCTTATATTCATATAACCAACCCTGAGGACAGCACACTCCTAGGTGCTCCTCCTGGAGGGAATGCCATCGACGAGGTCCTTGGTAAAAAGATCACTGACCTGAAGAGGATGAATGAGAGGATTGAAGACATCGATGCTCATGATGCATTTTACCTCATCACCAGATGCTTGTCCCTCCCCAGGCTGACCTACTTTCTAAGATGTTCGCCATCTTTCAACAATATTAAATTAGAAGAGTACGACAGCTTGCTGAAATCAATGCTAGAAAAAGCCCTCAATCTTTACCTCAGCGACTCAGAGTGGAAACAGGCCTCCCTTCCTATCAGACTCGGGGGCCTCGGCGTGCGCACAGCAACACAAATTGCTGTACCAGCGTTCCTATCCTCTTCAGTGGCGTCTGACAACTTGGTGAAGGAAATCCCTACCCGAGCACCTAGTTCAACAGGCAGGGGTACATGATCCCAGCTTCACAAACTGCACAACCAGAAGGGTCTCTCTCGCAGGACCAGCACCCCAACCACCGCATTCAGAAGCTCATAAGCAATCCAGCTGGGATCGCCCCATTGCCGACCTAGAAGCTGCGACATTGCTAGAAGCTGCGACAACACCATATGACACTGCCCGACTTAGAGCTGTAGCAGCTCCGCATGCAGGTGACTTCCTATTAGCAACCCCAATGTCAGCAACCGGCACCCGTCTCATACCGCAGGCCCTCCGAATTGCCGTGGCTCTCTGCCTCGCTGCCCCAATCCACACCGAATACAGGTGTATTTGCGGCGAGCCAGAGGCCGACAGTTACGGACGGCATGGCCTTCTCTGCCAAAGGACAGGAGGATGGCATGCAAGACACGGCGAGGTCAATGACATTATTAAGAGAAGCCTTACCACAGCCGGTTGTCTAGCAGAGAGAGAGAGCCCCGCTACCTAATGTCCCGCAATTCTGATGAGCCTGTCGGTCGCCCAGATGGAATCATGGTGAACCCCTGGAAGAATGGTAGACAGTTGGTGTGGGAATACACTTGCGTCTCAACTTTAGCCAATACCTATGTTGACTTCAGTGCTACTCAAGCAGGAGGAGCTGCCAATCACCGGGAAGCGGCCAAGTCACGTAAATACAGAGACCTTGAGCACTACTACAATTTTGTCCCCATTGCCTCAGAGACACTTGGTGCCTGGGGTAAAAGTGCTGCTAGCTTTTTGAAGGAGTTGGGGTCTAAGCTAATCGAAACAACTAGAGACCCTAGAGCTGCCAGTTTTCTTTTTCAGCGCCTCAGTGTGGCAATCCAGATAGGAAATGCTCACTGCATCCATGGTTCCTGCCCGCCATCTGAGGAGCTGGAGGAGCTTTTCAACTTGTGACAAGCAGCCTTGTACCCTGCATGTAATCAATAGTGTAACTTTTTTTGTGTAAGGACATTTTCAAATAAAGTTAGATAAACATACACACACACAAATATATATATATATATATTATATATATATATATATATATATATTATATATATATATATATATATATATATATATATATATATATGAATGAAAACTCACACCCCAGAAGTGACTCGAACCCATACTCCCAGGAGCAACGCAACTGGTATGTACAAGACGCCTTAAACACTTGACCATCACGACCAGACAAAATGAGATGATAGCCGAAGCTATTTGAACCACCTCACCGCTGGCACTCGGATGGTTATCTTGGGCATAGCATTTTACCAAATCACCTCATTCTTTGGGGCACACGTGAGGAACACAAATGCGAACAAGCCTGAATGGTCCCCAGGACTATATGCGAATGAAAACTCACACCCCAGAAGTGACTCGAACCCATACTCCCAGGAGCAACGCAACTGGTATGTACAAGACGCCTTAAACCACTTGACCATCACGACCAGACAAAATGAGATGATAGCCGAAGCTATTTGAACCACCTCACCGCTGGCACTCGGATGGTTATCTTGGGCATAGCATTTTCTTGGGCATATGAGTTTTCATTCGCATATAGTCCTGGGGACCATTCAGGCTTGTTCGCATTTGTGTTCCTCACGTGTGCCCCAAAGAATGAGGTGATTTGGTAAAATGCTATGCCCAAGATAACCATCCGAGTGCCAGCGGTGAGGTGGTTCAAATAGCTTCGGCTATCATCTCATTTTGGGTCGTGATGGTCAAGTGGTTTAAGGCGTCTTGTACATACCAGTTGCGTTGCTCCTGGGAGTATGGGTTCGAGTCACTTCTGGGGTGTGAGTTTTCATTCGCATATAGTCCTGGGGACCATTCAGGCTTGTTCGCATTTGTGTTCCTCACGTGTGCCCCAAAGAATGAGGTGATTTGGTAAAATGCTATGCCCAAGATAACCATCCGAGTGCCAGCGGTGAGGTGGTTCAAATAGCTTCGGCTATCATCTCATTTTGTCTGGTCGTGATGGTCAAGTGGTTTAAGGCGTCTTGTACATACCAGTTGCGTTGCTCCTGGGAGTATGGGTTCGAGTCACTTCTGGGGTGTGAGTTTTCATTCGCATATAGTCCTGGGGACCATTCAGGCTTGTTCGCATTGTGTTCCTCACGTGTGCCCCAAAGAATGAGGTGATTTGGTAAAATGCTATGCCCAAGATAACCATCCGAGTGCCAGCGGTGAGGTGGTTCAAATAGCTTCGGCTATCATCTCATTTTGTCTGGTCATGATGGTCAAGTGGTTTAAGGCGTCTTGTACATACCAGTTGCGTTGCTCCTGGGAGTATGGGTTCGAGTCACTTCTGGGGTGTGAGTTTTCATTCGCATATAGTCCTGGGGACCATTCAGGCTTGTTCGCATATATATATATATATATATTATATTATATATATATATATATATATATATATATATATATATATATATATATATATATATTTCCTGTCAAGAAGAAACAATTTCGAGGAAAATGTGATGATACCTGAGAGTGTGGAGTCTCAAACTACCTACAAGTGTAGGTAAGAGGTGGCGGGTGGCTCCCTTGGTGGAGTTAATCACTTGATAAACACGAATCACCTATTTTCTAAACTTAAATAGAGATTAGGTGTTCATGAGTTCCGTGTCCTGAAAGCAGCTGTTGTTATGAGTAATTCTATCAGTGTATACACGTGACTGCGTGTATGTGTACACCCAGGTGTGTGTCACGGTGATGAGTTTCAGCTCCTGGGCTCCTCTTCTTCGGCCTTCAATCAACTGGTGAAAATATTGTGTGTTTGTGAGTAGCAACACTGCGAGTGTACCGTCGTGGCGTGAGGGAGGTGTGTGGCTTGCCTGGCCTTGGCCCTGAAGCCTTGACGCGCCTCGGCCTCTCTCTACCCTGTTCCTCCCTCACCTCAACTCTCCTCTCCCTCTCTCCCTCCCTCTCACGTCTACTCTTATTCCAGAGTCTGGTCCCCCACCTTCTCTCAGCCCTCCGTCGGCCTCTTGGTCTCCATGAGCCAGGCGCGGCTCTTTAGTACAGTGATTGTGGAACAAAAAATCTTCCCGAGGTTCATCATGGGTTCTTAAGTCCAGGGCCTATAATGCTGCTCGTCGTTTGACTTAACCTAACCTAAACTAACATAACTATACAATAATTTATGTTCTTAACATAATATAATAATATAATTTCAAATGAACCAATTGGATGCAATATTTTTTAAATAAAGAAAATTACTCGGCCTATTAGGCAAATCGGGCCTTGCATAGTAGGCCGAGAACTGCGTCCTGGCTACTAGGTACGACATATATATATTATATTCCTTCTCGGTTCATTTACTGTATGATTAATTTAGAATAGTAATAATAATAATAATAATAATAGTAATAATAATAATAATAATAATAATAATAATGACTTTTACAACGGTCTTACTTTTCAGAGTTCCTCGTAGAGTAAGGCCGGGCCTAGTCAATAACGGCTTCTCTAACGATTATGTTGAAGACGTCATTAAAAGGAAGGAGACACACCATGCAACCTCTGAAGAGTCAACTAACACAACACCTGTACCCCCTATTAGACTGTTTTACAGGAACTTCTTTTCGACGGCTCATGAAACGGAGGAAAGTGTCCTGAAGATATTATTAATAGAAACGTTATCTCCACAGACACAAATCAGAAGATATAATTGACAACCTATTTACGAAGAGCTTTCCAGACACCAAACAGAACGGCTTGAAAGAGACCCACGTCGTCTATGCCTTTATATGCCCACTTGGGGACCGTCAGCCCCCAAGATCTCAGTATATAGGCAAGACAAACAACGTCTCTTTCTAGACGATTAACAATGCACAAACAACAGGGCTCCATCAAGGAATATGTAATCTCCTCACACAACCAGACCATCACCAGAGAAATCTTAACAAGCAACACAGAAATAATCGACAGGTATATCAACAACAGAAGACTCGACATCAGCGAGGCCCTACACATAAAAAAAAAGTCAAAAGCTAATTGTATATGTGCTGAGTTTATCAATGTTGAACTCTATATGGGATAACATTATATTTATAGATTAGACTCCAGGAAGACTACTGCTTTAATTAAGGAACATGTTAGTTGATAGGCCTCTTTTATTAGAATTTGGCCTATACCCGAGTGTTTGTTCGAAGCAGGATGACCAGACCACACACTAGAAGGTGAAGGACGACGACGTTTTGGTCCGTTCTGGACCATTCTCAAGTCCAGAGTGCCGGCGGGCACAAGTTTGTTGGAAGGATAACAGTGACGTAAAGAGGTTATAGATTAGTTTAGCGTGTGGTTGTCCTGTCAACATCTGGAGGGCAATTTAACCCACCACACAGCTTTCTGACCTTCCAGCAGGTAAGTACACGCCAGGCCTAAACACAGCCCACGGCTGCCATACATTCTCAAGTGTATATATGCACTGAGAAGATATGTATATTTTTATGTATGTATTGTGAGAGGTACCCAGCAGTGCCCAGGATACTATCTCTCTCATCTTCATACTCCCTTTCCTTTCTTTCCCCCTTCTCTCCACCTTCCTACTCTCCCTCCAAACCTCGAGCAGACAGACATTACCATTTATATAGAGCAAATCATGAACATGGGCGGGTAAACGCGGGAGTAATTTTAAACACTTATGACAAACACATTTCCAACCTCATAGGGTGGAGGAGGGGGGGGGGGGTACTGGTTATATTTCTAAATATAAACCTGTATCCTGTTTAATATTATATCAATATAATATTTCTTAAATAAGTGGGCATGTGAAGGCCTAGCCCAACTAGCCTACGCCCGGAGTGTACCCAGACAAGCCCCCCTACAAATTTGGTAAAGGCTTCCCATACGTCTGGCTTACAGACAGCCATTTCTCTTATGGGCATATATAAACAATTGCGATGTTGGTCTTATGGTACCAGGGATGCCCAAGGGCTTGCTGACAACGACGAAGCATCTTAATTCAAAACACAACGAAAGTAAACTCCGTACATATACACCTTGTTATTATGTATACATTTAAGTGATTATATCTAATTACTCGAGAGTACAGTATACATTTGTAATGTTCTTCCTGCTGACTATAACAGGTGTATCTTTCAAGTTAATTGGCATATACTTAAATAATTGTCGATGTATCTGGTGAGATCTGCATCAGTGATTTGGATCCTGTTGTGGCGGCCTTGACCGTCAGCATGTCCTCGTCACCCCAACCGACTGGGGACGACCCTCAGCAGGTCCTCGTCACCCCACACCGACTGGGGACGACCCTCAGCAGGTCCTCGTCACCCCACACCGACTGGGGACGACCCTCAGCAGGACCTCGTCACCCCACACCGACTGGGGACGACCCTCAGCAGGTCCTCGTTCACCAACACCGACTGGGGACGACCCTCAGCAGGTCCTCGTCACCCCACACCGACTGGGGACGACCCTCAGCAGGTCCTCGTCACCCCACACCGACTGGGGACGACCCTCAGCAGGTCCTCGTCACCCCACACCGGCTGGGGACGACCCTCAGCAGGTCCTCGTCACCCCACACCGGCTGGGGACGACCCTCAGCAGGTCCTCGTCACCCTCACCGACTGGGGACGACCCTCAGCAGGTCCTCGTCACCCCACACCGGCTGGGGACGACCTCAGCAGGTCCTCGTCACCCCTCACCGACTGGGGACGACCCTCAGAGGTCCTCGTCACCCCACACCGAATGGGGACGACCCTCAGCAGGTCCTCGTCACCCCACACCGGCTGGGGACGACCCTCAGCAGGTCCTCGTCACCCACACCGGCTGGGGACGACCCTCAGCAGGTCCTCGTCACCCCACACCGACTGGGACGACCCTCAGCAGGTCCTCGTCACCCCACCGACTGGGGACGACCCTCAGCAGGTCCTCGTCACCCCACATCGACTGGGGACGACCCTCAGCAGGTCCTCGTCACCACACCGACTGGGGGACGCCAATTTCAACTGTCCCTCTTTCTGGAGTTTCTGGAGAAAATCACCTTCGACAAATTTAATATTTCACAAATATAAGCGAGGACAGGAACTGGTATATTCCAGTATGTTTTGCTATAACATATATATATATATAATTATATATATATCTATATATATATATATATATATATATATAATATAATCTGAAAAATGTATATATATATATCTAATATATATATATAGAATATATGAAAAAAAAATATATATATATAATATATGAAAAAAAAATATATTAATATATATATATATATATATATATATAATATATATTATTTAATATATATATATATATATATAATATATAGAATATTAAATGTGACTGTGAGGGTGAGAGCAATGATCTAGCACGAGTTTTTTATTTTCCTTACATTTTCTTCACTTGCGAAGGAAGTTGAAAAATTAAGTCTCCAAAATCATTTTATAGTTTTAATTTGGCCTTGACGCTGAATTGCGTTTCGTTAACTCTTGGGAACATTGTCAAAGGCAGCTTTGGAATGATTACAATTTGACTGATGAAGGTTAAGCCACCCAAGTGGTCGCACAGGCATGAATAGGCCGTTAGCGGTAGATGATTTGAAATGAATGTGATCTTTGGTTGTGAAGTGACATACACTGTGTACTGAGCTCGCATTTAAATCGTCAGTCCTTAGATTACAAATTGTCTTGCTGCATGATATGTAGCCGAAGATGAGGTGTAGGTGATGAGGTGAAGGTGATGAGGTGAAGGTGATGAGGTGAAGGTGATGAGGTGAAGAAGCACCTGACTGACAGGTCCACTGTACCTTGTCACTCTCCTGTGGTCATGATGGCTGGGGCAGCATGCTGTGTGTTCCGTCGTGTTCTGAAAGTTGACGGAGAGTAATTTGGTGCAAGTTGATGCGTGGCTTGGTTTGCTTGATGTATAATGCCTCGTCTCTTGTCGCTGTGCCTGTCCATTATTTTGCTGCTGTTTGAGTATATCTCTGGCTATGTATAGAGGTTATATGTTCTCTATTAGGTCCTTGCTGTTGGTGCACTGTTAGGCGTCTTGAAAGGGTTGTTGTTGTCTTGCCTATATATTGATTTCGTTGCGGCTGACAGTCCCCAAGTGGGCATATGAAGGCATAGACAACATTCGTCTTTGTCAAGGGGCTTCGCTTGGTCTCAGGAGAGTTCTTCATGAGCAAGTTGGTAGTCTTCTTTCTCTTATGGTATATTATTAATCCAACTACTCATGAAGATCTCTCATAAAACCAAGAAGCCCCTTAAAAGAGAGTTGGCAGAGACTAAATCTATGACCCCTCCAGGACTCGAACCTGGGTTGCCAGAGAACCATATACCTTGCAGATCAGTACTATAATCACTCAGCAAGCGATTGCTTATCAATCGCTGGTTGAATGGTTATAGTACTGAGTTATCAGGTGTATGGTTTAGCCGAGAGAGCTTCAAATCCTAGAGGAGTCATAGAGTTTATAGTTAATCTATAGAGCTCTTGCCTTGATATCACTAATAAGGAATGTTGAAGCTATCGTCGCCCTGAACTAACCAAACATTGCGGCCGTCAATGGACAAATTTACCGAAGTCAACCCATTTGCTTTAATTCCGGTCGGAGAAAACTAGCTCGGGACAGTAGCAGTGAGCAGGTGAACAGGTCTCGCTGGCCTTAACCAGGATGTGGAGCAGGTGAGATCATGCACCAGAGCGTGCAGGAGCACTGGACTCACCCCATCTCTGGATACTTTATGTACAAGATGGACGTGATGAAATACATTGGCAGAACAAAGTTCATAACGGTGAAGGTCACAGGATTTTGAGAAATTACGGTTTGAGATGACAGTTTAGTACAATGTGTGTATATATATATTTATATTATATTATATTTATTATATATATATATATTATAATATATATATATATATATATATATATAATATATATGCAACTGAAAACTCAAACACCAGAAGTGACTCGAACCCATACTGCCAGGAGCACTCTGCTGGCATACAGGATCCCTTAACCGCTCGACCAACACGACCGGACAAAAGAGGATGGTAGCCGAGGCAGTATGGGTTCGAGTCACTTCCGGGGTGTGAGTTTTCAGTTGTATATAGTCCTTGGGACCATTCAGGCTTGTTTGCATTTGTGTGCCTCTCGTGTGCCCCAAAGAATGAGGTGATTTGATAAAATGCTATGCCCAACATTACCATCTGAGTGCCGGCGGGGTAGTGGTTCAAATAGCTTCGGCTATCACTTCCTTATGTCCGGTTGTGATGGTCAAGCGGATTAAGGCGTCCTGTACATACCTGTTGCGTTGCTCCTGGCAGTATGGGTTCGAGTCACTTCTGGGGTGGAGTTTCAGTTATATATATATATATATATATATTATATATATATATATATATATATAGGCCCGGTTTGCCTAATAGGCCTAGTTATTTCTGTATTTTCAATAAAATGTTTCCAGTTAGTTCATTTCAAATATTTTTATTATATTATATTATGAACATAAATTATTGATTTAGTTATGTTAGTTTAGGTTAGGTATGCTATACCGATGATGACACTTTTCAAAACGCTTGTGCTCTCTAGAGTGGAGTACTGCTGCACAATGACAGCCCCTTTCAAAGCTGGAGAAATTGCTGACCTGGAGAGCATGCAGAGTCCTTTACTGCTAGAATCCACTCAGTAAAACATCTAAACTATTGGGACCGACTAAAGAGCCTAAATCTGTACTCCCCTTGAGCGCAGGCGGGAGAGATACATAATAATTACACGTGGAAAATATTAGAGGGGCTGGTCCCAAACCTGCACACAGAAATAACATCACATGAGACCAGAAGACATGGCAGGATGTGCAGAATACCCCCGTTGAAAAGCAGAGGTGCAATAGGTACTCTGAGAGAGAACTCAATCAACATTAGAGGCCCGAGACGTTCAACACGCTTCCGCTACACATAAGGGGCATAACTGGCAAACCCCTCACAGTGTTCAAGAGAGAATTGGATAAGCACCTCCAAAGGATACCTGATCAACCAGGCTGTGACTCATACGTCAGGCTGCGGGCAGCCGCGTCCAACAGCCTGGTTGATCAGTCCAGCAACCAGGAGGCCTGGTCGACGACGGGCCGCGGGGACGCTAAGCCCCGGAAGCACCTCAAGGTAATCTCAAGGTAGGTTAAGATAGGTTAGGTTAGGTCATATATTTCCGTTAGTTGTAACTCAAATTGTAAAAAATTGACTCATACATAATGAAATGGATAGCTTATCACTTCATAAGAAAAATATTGAAATCAGGAAAATTTGGCTTATAGGCAAATCGGGCCAAGCTTAGTAGGTCAAGAACTGCGTTCTGCTTACTAGGTACAACATTATATATATATATATATATATATATATATATATATATATATATATATATATATATATATATATATATATTGTACCTAGTAGCCAGAACGCACTTCTCAGCCTACTATGCAAGGCCTGATTTGCCTAATAAGCCACGTTTTCATGAACTAATGTTTTTTCGACTACCTACCTACCTAACCTAACCTTTTCGGGTACCTAACCTAACCTGTAAAGATAGGTTAGGTAGGTAGGGTTGGTTAGGTTCGGTCATATATCTACGTTAATTTTAACTCCAATAAAAAAAATTGACTTCATACATAATGAAATGGGTAGCTTTATCATTTCATAAGAAAAAAATTAGAGAAAATATATTAATTCAGGAAAACTTGGCTTATTAGGCAAATCGGGCCTTGCATAGTAGGCTGAGAAGAGCATTCTGGCTACTAGGTATGACATATATATATATATATATATATATATTATATATATAATATATATATATATATATATATATATATATTATAGGTATGTGTGTGTATATATATCCAACTTTATTTGAAAATTAATGGTCCCCATGGACTAGATACAACTGAAAACGTCACACCCCAGACCGGTGACTCGAACCCATGGTACTCCTCCAGGAGCAACGCAACTGGTATGTGACAGGTGATGCCTTACAACCACTTGACCATCACGACTGGACATAGGAAGTGATAGCCGAGGCTATATGAACCACTTCCCCGCCCCGCCGGCACTCGGATGGTAATCTTGGGCATAGCATTTATCAAATCACCCTCATTTTTTGGGTCGTGATGGTCAAGTGGTTTAGGCATCCTGTGAACATAACAGTTGCGTTGCTCCTGCGAGTGATGGGTTCGAGTCACTTCTGAGGGTGTGAGTTTTCAGTTGTATCTAGTCCGTGGGGACCATTCAGGCTTGTTTGCATTTGTGTCCTCACGTGTTGCCCCAAAAATGAGGTGATTTGATAAAATGCTATGCCCAAGATTACCATCCGAGTGCCGGCGGGGCGGGGAAGTGGTTCATATAGCCTCGGCTATCACTTTTCCTTATGTCCGGCGTGATGGTCAAGTGGTTTAAGGCATCCCGTTACATACTAGTTGCATTGCTCCTGGGAGTATGGGTTCGGGTCACTTCTGGGGTGTGAGTTTTCAGTTGTATCTAGTCCTGGGGACCATTCAGGCTGTTTGCATTTGAGTTCCTCACGTGTTGCCCCAAAAAATGAAGGTGATTTGATAAAATGCTATGCCCAGATTTACCATCCGAGGCCGGCGGGGCATATGGTTCATATAGCCTCGGCTATCACTCCTTATGTCCGGGTCGTGATGGTCAAGTGGTTTAAGCATCCCTGTACATACCAGTTGCGATTGCTCCTGGGAGTATGGGTTCGAGTCACTTCTGGGGTGTGAGTTTTCAGTTGTATCTAGTCCTGGGACCATTCAGGCTTGTTTGCATTTGGTTCCTCCGTGTTGCCCCAAAGAATGAGGTGATTTGATAAAATGCTATGCCCAAATTACCATCCGAGTGCCGGCGGGGAGTGGTTCAATAGCCTCGGCTATCACTTCCTTATGTCCGGTTCGTGATGGTCAAGCGGTTAAGGCATCCCTGTACATACCGTTGCGTTGCTCCTGGCGAGTATGGGTTCGCAGTCACTTCTGGGGTGTGAGTTTTCAGTTATATATATATATATATATATATATATATATATATATATATATATATATATATATATATATATATATATATATATAAAG
>WNGS01015955.1:27051-40098 GCA_020271785.1 Procambarus virginalis | reverse complement strand
TCATTACACAAAAAAGGTTACAATACTGTTACATGAAGAGGTACAAGGCTCTTGTCACAAGTTGAATAGCTCCTCCAGCTCCTAGATACGGCGTCAGGAACCATGGATGCAAAAGCATTTCCTCTCTGGATTGCCACACTGAGGGCGCTGAAAAAGAAAACTGGCAGCTCTAGGGTCTCTAGTTGTTTCGATTAGCTTTGCTTAGACCCCAACTCCTTCAAAAAGCTAGAACTTTTACCCCAGGCACCAAGTGTCTCTGAGGCAATGGGGACAAAATTGTAGTGGTGCTCAAGGTCTCTGTATTTACTGACTTGGCCGCTTCCCGGTGATTGGCAGCTCCTCCTCCTGCTTGGTAGCATGAAGTCAACATAGGTATTGGCTAAAGTTGAGACGCAAGTGTAGTCCCACACCAACTGTCTACCTTCTTCCAGGGGTTCACCTGATTCCTCTGGGCGACCGACTGCAGGCTCATCAGAGTTGCGGAGGCATTAGGTACGGGGCTCTCTCTCTGCTGGACAACCGCTGTGGTAAGGCTTCTCTTAATCGAACTTCCGTGTCTTGTGCACCTGTTTGCAGAAGGCCTGCGTCGTACTTCCTTATTATATATATATATATATATATATATATTATATATATAATATATATATAATATATATATAATATATATATTATATATATATATTATATATAATATATATATATATATAGAAGCCTTACCACAGCCGGTTGTCCAGCAGAGAGAGAGCCCCGTTACCTAATGTCCTGCAACTCTGATGAGCCTGCAGTCGGTCGCCCAGACGGAATCACGGTGAACCCCTGGAAGAACGGTAGACAGTTGGTGTGGGACTACACTTGCGTTTCTACTTTAGCCAATACCTATGTTGACTTCAATGCTACACAAGCAGGAGGAGCTGCCAATCACCGGGAAGCGGCCAGTCATGTAAATACAGAGACCTTGAGCACCACTACAATTTCGTCCCCATTGCCTCAGAGACACTTGGTGCCTGGGGTAAAGTGCTGCTAGCTTTTTGAAGGAGTTGGGGTCTAAGCTAATCGAAACAACTAGAGACCCTAGAGCTGCCAGTTTTCTTTTTCAGCGCCTCAGTGTGGCAATCCAGAGAGGAAATGCTCACTGCATCCATGGTTCCTGCCCGCCATCTGAGGAGCTGGAGGAGCTATTCAACTTGTGACAAGCAGCCTTGTACCCTGCATGTAATCAATATTGTAACTTTTTTGTGTAATGACATTTTCAAATAAAGTTAGATAAATATACACACATACCAAAAGAATAGGGGTGGTAGGAGAAGAAAATATCCAAGTGTTCAGTGAGGATCGACAAGGTCTTCTCTGAGTACTCTTTATTTTCTTCTCCGAGGCTATGGGTCCCTACACTTGCACCAGAAGTGGTACCCCTTCTAGGTAATATATATATATATATATATATATATATATATATATATATATATATATATATATATATATATATATCCATCGTATGTTGTATTATCATCAATATTAGCATTGTAGTTATATTTTTAATATAAACGCTGGATCCATAATCTAATAACCTAGGTTAACCTTTTCCTTTCTCCATCATTGGTGTAAGGCAAGTCTTTCCATCCTGCCTCGCGACGTGAGGAAGTTGTTAATAGGTACAAATTATACAACACGGCTTGTAAATAGGAACTAGCAATTCCAACAATGAAAACAATGGCTATGAAGGAAATGGAAAGAGATTTTTTGTTATTTGTGTTATCAATTTGAAAATTTGCGCTTGTACCTACATTGCTTATGAAAAATTATACAAATAAGTATTTTTGAGCTGATCCTTATCAGCTTGTGTTGACAACACAACACTCACCAAGGAATGTGTGTATATATATATATATATATATATATATATATATATATATATATATATATATATATATATATATATATATATATTTAAATTACCATTTCTTTTAAGGGTCTGAGCGTGGTGTAGTGGGTTAACGCGTTACCTGTCATGCTGGTGGCTGGAAGGCTTCTGTGCTGGCTAGGGTTCGAGTCTCCTGGTGGGAAAGTGTTCTATAGTTGAAAAACTACTCTCGCGTGTTTAGGCGAGTTGGGCATGAAGCATAGACACAGTGTATTCCCATATTCAACAGGGACTTGATGAAAAAACGTAAATTTGACCCCTCACTAGCTCTGGTGCTCTTGGGAGGTGGTGATCTTTGGAGTGTTGAAATGCCCCAAAATTACCATTTCTTTTAAGGGTCTGAGCGTGGTGTAGTGGGTTAACGCGTTACCTGTCATGCTGGTGGCTGGAAGGCTTCTGTGCTGGCTAGGGTTCGAGTCTCCTGGTGGGAAAGTGTTCTATAGTTGAAAAACTACTCTCGCGTGTTTAGGCGAGTTGGGCATGAAGCATATATATATATATATATATATATATATATATATATATATATATATATATATATATATATATATATATATATATATATATCTCCTTATAGACGATCATTGGTGCGGTGGTCACGGTACTGTGTACGTTTAGGGGTGATCCTGGACGGCATGGGTTCGAATCCTGGCCGGGTCAAAGAGTTCTTAGTGATATATGGCTTGCGCGTTCATGCAGCTTTCTCACACATGTTAGACTCAGTGCGGCCCGTGCATGCGCCAGAATTTGATGAAAAACTGTACCCAAATGGATCCATGAGTGTCGTCGGGGGTTGGTCAGTCAGGGAGCTTAGTTAATAAGCGCCAAGACTGACCAATCCTTATAGACGATCATTGGTGCGGTGGTCACGGTACTGTGTACGTTTAGGGGTGATCCTGGACGGCATGGGTTCGAATCCTGGCCGGGTCAAAGAGTTCTTAGTGATATATATATATATATATATATATATATATATTATATATATATATATATATATCTATATATATATATATATATATATATATATATATATATATATCCATCATTGTATATATATATATATATATATATATATATATATATATATATATATATATATCGTACCTAGTAGCCAAAACGCACTTCTCGGCCTACTATGCAAGGCCCGATTTGTGTAATAGGCCGAGTGATTTTCTTTATTTTCAATCATTTTTTCCAAATAGTTTATTTGAATTATTATTATTATTATTATATATTAAGACCATAATTTATTGACTTAGTTGTGTTAGTTTAGGTTAGGTTAAGATAGGTTAGGTTAGGTTAGGTAGGGTTGGTTAGGTTCGGTCATATATCTATGTTAGTTTAAACTCAAATTAATTAAAATTAACTCATACAAAATGAAAAGGATAGCTTTATCACAATATCATTTCATAAGAAAAAATTTAAAGTATATAAATTGAGGAAAACTTGGCTTACTAAGCAAATCGGGCCTTGCATAGTTGGCCGAGTACGACGTTCTGGCTACTAGGTACAACATATATATATATATATATACCACAGCTGGTTCTCCAGCAGAGAGAAACTCATTACCTAATGCCCCGCAACTCTGATGAGCCTGTCGGTCGCCCAGACGGGATCACAGTGAACCCCTGGAAGAATGGTAGACAGTTGGTGTGGGACCAGTGGTACTACACGTGCGTTTCAACTTTGACCAACACCTATGTTGCCTTCAGTATTGCACAACTGTGCGGCGCTGCCACTCACTGGGACGCAGCCAAGTCTAGTAAATACAGAGATCTTGATCGCAACTACAATTTTGTCCTCATTGTCTCAGACACTTGGTGCCTGGGATAAAAGTGCTGCTAGTTTTTTGAAGGTGTTGGATTCTAAGCTAACTGAAATAACAGAGACCATAGAGCCGCCAGTTTCCCCTTTCAGCACCTTAGAGTGGCGATTCAGAGAGGGAACGCTCACTGCATCCATGGTTCCTGCCCGTCACCTGAGGAGCTGGAGGAACTCGACAACCTGTGACAACTACCCTTGAACCTTGCATGGGACGAATGTTGTAACCCATTTTGAGTAATGAAGTTTTAATAAAATACAATGACAAAGTACAAAATATATAGGAGGTACTGATAGGTGAAGACAAAATTCGAGTGTTCGTGGGTGCCCCACAATGCTCCCCTGGATGTAACATGTCGTCTTCTTCGAATTCGAGGGTCCCTACAAACGCAACCAGAGGTACCTCTTCTCTTTAGTATATATATATATATATATATATATATATATATATATATATATATATATATATATATATATATATATATATATATACTAAGAGTTTACATTTTGTCTGAATATTAAATTTTGGATTAAATTAAACTTGGTGATAGTAAACTACTCGGGTGGGTTTATAATAGTACTATAGTGTGATAGGCCTCAAGTCTAACACTCACCTTGCAATATATTTACGTGATGCAATGATCTGATCCAACACGGGTGACGTCTCCAATTAACTTCCACTGGAATACTAAACTGAAATCAATTCAGGTCTTTAGATAATCCGCACTAAGTAATGTGAGGCGTCGGGCAAGAGAGGTATAGCTGCCTCACTGCGGCTGGCGAAGATGTGTACTGAAGATGAGCTCATGAACCAACCCCACCACACACACACACACACACACACACACACACACACACACACACACACACACACACACACACACACACACCACACACACACACACACACACACCTGTGTACCTCTAAGCCTAGTTTAATATTCACAACGACCAATTCCCTTTTTATATGCTAATCGCATTTTATTCGTACAGTCCGAATGTGAATGTCTTCATTATTCTTTGGACACATCAAGCAGTTTTATGGATGGTGTTTCGGAGACAGACTTCAAGGTTTCTCATGTCGACTGTGAACTTGACCCTGGAAGTGGTATGGGGCGCGGTGTTGGTGGTGGGGGAGGAGTGAGCGATGTGGGGGGGGAAGCCTATTGTCTCTGGCTCTCCACTGCACCTGGAAAGGTTCACGTCTGAAGCCTAGTCATTCTTAATTGGATTAGTCAAATATTTATGTCTTTCAAGCGTGTTATTTGTGCTTCAGGGAATTCCATGTTAAAATTTAATTTTTATTCACATTTTTTGCTTACGTGTGATGTCAGTTTACGTCTATTGTGTTTTTTCTTCTACATGAAAAAATAATTCAATATATTTTCTTAAGAATTTTATTATTAGACAACGATTTTATTAGTTCTCAATAATATGTTTTGATAAGTAAAATCGAACACATTTGTAAAGAGGTAAAGAGTATCGTGAATATAGTTCATCTCAGACGATATATGCACCGAGAAGCATACACTGAGAGTTTACTCTGACTGTAGACAATGATCAGAACTAAAGTATACTTTCTGATTGGTCACTTAGCACGTGTAGTTGCCTCAAGCCTCCTCCAGAAGTTAATAGACATTAAGCCCAACAGCACACAGTCGCCGCAAGAAATAGTCCTGACTTCGTTTAAGATTAAAGTTAACTTGTTGCTCGTTCAGTATAAGCAATTGTGATGGCCTCAATGACCCCAAGAGGTTACAAAGCACTATGCTCACCACCAAAACCAATGTATGTTACCATAAATAAGTTAATGGCGTAATTATGTTTCTTAATGATCACCTAAATTTTCCATTTCGTCAGGAAAGCTGTCGACACTCATTCTCTCTCTCCCTCTCCCTCTCTCTCTCTCTCTCTCTCTCTCTCTCTCTCTCTCTCTCTCTCTCTCTCTCTCTCTCTCTCTCTCTCTCTTCCCCCCCCCCCGAAGGTTAACTGAGCTAGTCTTCCTTGAATGGTTGTTTATCCTGCCTGCATGCCTGTCTACACAGCAACACACATATCCATTATTAATTTTGTGAATTTTATGTAATGCTGATAATAATACTTGTAAAATATCATGTTGATGTCATTTAAATGGTTAAGAAAGTGAAGTAGAGGTTGTGGCAATGTGTTAAGGAGCATTACCATAGTACCGCGAGGGGGCAGTGGAGGAAGATACCCCAAGGTGAAGGTGACGGAGTGTGTGTGTGTGTGGGGGGGGGGGGGGAAGAGGCCCATAAAAACCTGGAGAGGTATTTGGGAGTGTGTTCCTGAACGTACCCACGCCTCCTGACACGCACACGCGTGTACACGCCTCCTGACACGCACATATGTGTGCACGCCTCCTGACACGCACACGCGTGTACGCGCCTCCTGACACGCACATATGTGTGCACGCCTCCTGACACGCACACCCGTGTACACTCCTCCTGACACGCACATATGTGTGCACGCCTCCTGACACGCACACGCGTGTACACGCCTCCTGACACGCACACGCGTGTACACGTCTCCTGACACGCACACGCCTCTTGACACGCACACGCGTGTACACGCCTCCTGACACGCACACGTGTGTACACGTCTCCTGACATGCACACGCCTCCTGACACATAGCACAATAATCCCCTTATACAGTATACATAAGCGCACGTACATACAGAGATGCTGTTACACAAGCACGTAAAATATACACGAGTGCAATATTTCACAAATTCACTTTTTTTCAATTACATTCCTTCAGTGGAACCTGTCCTAACAGAGCGTCGCATTTTGACGTATACTCTACCAAAGGCCAACAATGGTCGTACTAGAAAATGTTAGCGGCTCGCGAAATTGGTATAGTGTCCCGATTTCTGTTTTGTGTCCTCTGGTAGGTTAGGATAAGGGCCCTTTAGTACGACAGTTTCTGACGTTGGGACCTTAGGAGGCCGGGCTGTTCTGTGGGTCTCTTGGATTGTTATTGTTTTAGATTCAGCTACTTAGAACAAAAGTTCCAAAGTAGCACGGGCTATGGTGATCCCATGGTGGACTTACCTGGCACAAGAGCGGGGCTATAACTTTGAGAACTCGTGCTGACACGTGCTCGTATATACAGGAGAGAAGTGAGGACTTGCCGCGGGCAGCACTGACGTCATGTGAAGGAACAAAGTACAGACCACACTACACTGTCTCAAGAAATTTATTTCCAAGGTAAGATAAATTAACATATGTTTGTACTTTTTAGAACTGTTACATCTTCCCAAACAGATGATAATTTGTGGTACGCTGCAAATAATCAATTTGACCACATACCTCTAAATTTTATCGAAGTTAATGGAATCTTTGTTATCACATTATTTCAAAAAAATATAATATTTTAAAATTTAGAGTACTTACGATTCGACCTGTGATTGGGATGCGATTGTAAATTTTAACTCGTTTTTCCCCAAACATAGATATTAACTTTTGTGTTCAAAGAATTGTGTTTGCCACGACTATCCAGATTTTCCATCAGCTTCCCATTCATCATTTAAAAAAATAAATCCATATTCATGATCGTCCACATTATTTTCTTGTATTGCTAATTCGCCAATAATGCAATCACGAAGATCATATATAAACGTATTTTAACCAATAAGAAACTTAGGACAAAACCTAAAAGCACACTACTTGTGTACGCAGTATATGGATAACAAGAAATTTGTGTCATTTTGACGGAATGACTAAAACACATAAAGGATTTAAAACAACGCAGTATGCTAACGACAGGGCATCATTATACAGCCTGGTCCATCTGGCCTGCGGCCGCACAGTGACAACAGCCTCAGTGTAAGAAGGCCTTGACATGCGATCTGTCCCGTCCTCTTGACAATATATTTGTCAATGACAGCACGCTCCTTACCAAACATGATAGTCCGGTTTAGTAATGCAAGGCTGCAACCTGCAAATATTGCAGCAATGTATACTCCCGACTCAGGTGTGGCAGGCGGACGTCCGTATCACTGTACAATCATTGCGATGATTTTTTTATGTAAATTTTGGCATTATTTTAAATCTAAGTTGGAATATGGGGAACATGTGTGTTAGTGAGATATGTTTTGTGTGTTTAACGACTGAATGCTTCAGTTGTTCCAAAAGTATTTCACAGTGAAGGTATTGTAGTATATATTACGACTTTAACCCGGACACTAAAACTATTTTGAGAATCATCTTTGGGGTTTGTTGATGCGTTTGTCTTAACCTTGTGTGTTGAAGGTGTCCACAGTCCGTCACTCTCACCCAGTGTGTTGAAGGTGTCCACAGACCGTCACTCTCACCCTGTGTGTTGAAGGTGTCCACAGTCCGTCACTCTCACCCCTGTGTGTTGAAGGTGTCCACAGTCCGTCACTCTCACCCTGTGTGTTGAAGGTGTCCACAGTCCGTCACTCTCACCCTGTGTGTTGAAGGTGTCCACAGTCCGTCACTCTCACCCTGTGTGTTGAAGGTGTCCACAGTCCGTCACTCTCACCCTGTGTGTTGAAGGTGTCCACAGTCCGTCACTCTCACCCTGTGTGTTGAAGGTGTCCACAGTCCGTCACTCTCACCCTGTGTGTTGAAGGTGTCCACAGTCCGTCACTCTCACCCTGTGTGTTGAAGGTGTCCACAGTCCGTCACTCTCACCCTGTGTGTTGAAGGTGTCCACAGTCCGTCACTCTCACCCTGTGTGTTGAAGGTGTCCACAGTCCGTCACTCTCACCCCTGTGTGTTGAAGGTGTCCACAGTCCGTCACTCTCACCCTGTGTGTTGAAGGTGTCCACAGTCCGTCACTCTCACCCTGTGTGTTGAAGGTGTCCACAGTCCGTCACTCTCACCCCTGTGTGTTGAAGGTGTCCACAGTCCGTCACTCTCACCCTGTGTGTTGAAGGTGTCCACAGTCCGTCACTCTCACCCTGTGTGTTGAAGGTGTCCACAGTCCGTCACTCTCACCCTGTGTGTTGAAGGTGTCCACAGTCCGTCACTCTCACCCTGTGTGTTGAAGGTGTCCACAGTCCGTCACTCTCACCCTGTGTGTTGAAGGTGTCCACAGTCCGTCACTCTCACCCTGTGTGTTGAAGGTGTCCACAGTCCGTCACTCTCACCCTGTGTGTTGAAGGTGTCCACAGTCCGTCACTCTCACCCTGTGTGTTGAAGGTGTCCACAGTCCGTCACTCTCACCCTGTGTGTTGAAGGTGTCCACAGTCCGTCACTCTCACCCTGTGTGTTGAAGGTGTCCACAGTCCGTCACTCTCACCCTGTGTGTTGAAGGTGTCCACAGTCCGTCACTCTCACCCTGTGTGTTGAAGGTGTCCACAGTCCGTCACTCTCACCCTGTGTGTTGAAGGTGTCCACAGTCCGTCACTCTCACCCTGTGTGTTGAAGGTGTCCACAGTCCGTCACTCTCACCCTGTGTGTTGAAGGTGTCCACAGTCCGTCACTCTCACCCCTGTGTTGAAGGTGTCCACAGTCCGTCACTCTCACCCTGTGTGTTGAAGGTGTCCACAGTCCGTCACTCTCACCCTGTGTGTTGAAGGTGTCCACAGTCCGTCACTCTCACCCTGTGTGTTGAAGGTGTCCACAGTCCGTCACTCTCACCCTGTGTGTTGAAGGTGTCCACAGTCCGTCACTCTCACCCTGTGTGTTGAAGGTGTCCACAGTCCGTCACTCTCACCCTGTGTGTTGAAGGTGTCCACAGTCCGTCACTCTCACCCTGTGTGTTGAAGGTGTCCACAGTCCGTCACTCTCACCCTGTGTGTTGAAGGTGTCCACAGTCCGTCACTCTCACCCTGTGTGTTGAAGGTGTCCACAGTCCGTCACTCTCACCCTGTGTGTTGAAGGTGTCCACAGTCCGTCACTCTCACCCTGTGTGTTGAAGGTGTCCACAGTCCGTCACTCTCACCCTGTGTGTTGAAGGTGTCCACAGTCCGTCACTCTCACCCTGTGTGTTGAAGGTGTCCACAGTCCGTCACTCTCACCCTGTGTGTTGAAGGTGTCCACAGTCCGTCACTCTCACCCTGTGTGTTGAAGGTGTCCACAGTCCGTCACTCTCACCCCTGTGTGTTGAAGGTGTCCACAGTCCGTCACTCTCACCCTGTGTGTTGAAGGTGTCCACAGTCCGTCACTCTCACCCTGTGTGTTGAAGGTGTCCACAGTCCGTCACTCTCACCCTGTGTGTTGAAGGTGTCCACAGTCCGTCACTCTCACCCCTGTGTGTTGAAGGTGTCCACAGTCCGTCACTCTCACCCTGTGTGTTGAAGGTGTCCACAGTCCGTCACTCTCACCCCTGTGTGTTGAAGGTGTCCACAGTCCGTCACTCTCACCCTGTGTGTTGAAGGTGTCCACAGTCCGTCACTCTCACCCTGTGTGTTGAAGGTGTCCACAGTCCGTCACTCTCACCCTGTGTGTTGAAGGTGTCCACAGTCCGTCACTCTCACCCTGTGTGTTGAAGGTGTCCACAGTCCGTCACTCTCACCCTGTGTGTTGAAGGTGTCCACAGTCCGTCACTCTCACCCTGTGTGTTGAAGGTGTCCACAGTCCGTCACTCTCACCCTGTGTGTTGAAGGTGTCCACAGTCCGTCACTCTCACCCTGTGTGTTGAAGGTGTCCACAGTCCGTCACTCTCACCCTGTGTGTTGAAGGTGTCCACAGTCCGTCACTCTCACCCTGTGTGTTGAAGGTGTCCACAGTCCGTCACTCTCACCCTGTGTGTTGAAGGTGTCCACAGTCCGTCACTCTCACCCTGTGTGTTGAAGGTGTCCACAGTCCGTCACTCTCACCCTGTGTGTTGAAGGTGTCCACAGTCCGTCACTCTCACCCTGTGTGTTGAAGGTGTCCACAGTCCGTCACTCTCACCCTGTGTGTTGAAGGTGTCCACAGTCCGTCACTCTCACCCTGTGTGTTGAAGGTGTCCACAGTCCGTCACTCTCACCCTGTGTGTTGAAGGTGTCCACAGTCCGTCACTCTCACCCTGTGTGTTGAAGGTGTCCACAGTCCGTCACTCTCACCCTGTGTGTTGAAGGTGTCCACAGTCCGTCACTCTCACCCCTGTGTGTTGAAGGTGTCCACAGTCCGTCACTCTCACCCTGTGTGTTGAAGGTGTCCACAGTCCGTCACTCTCACCCCTGTGTGTTGAAGGTGTCCACAGTCCGTCACTCTCACCCTGTGTGTTGAAGGTGTCCACAGTCCGTCACTCTCACCCTGTGTGTTGAAGGTGTCCACAGTCCGTCACTCTCACCCCTGTGTTGAAGGTGTCCACAGTCCGTCACTCTCACCCCAGTGTTGAAGGTGTCCACAGTCCGTCACTCTCACCCTGTGTGTTGAAGGTGTCCACAGTCCGTCACTCTCACCCTGTGTGTTGAAGGTGTCCACAGTCCGTCACTCTCACCCTGTGTGTTGAAGGTGTCCACAGTCCGTCACTCTCACCCTGTGTGTTGAAGGTGTCCACAGTCCGTCACTCTCACCCTGTGTGTTGAAGGTGTCCACAGTCCGTCACTCTCACCCCTGTGTGTTGAAGGTGTCCACAGTCCGTCACTCTCACCCTGTGTGTTGAAGGTGTCCACAGTCCGTCACTCTCACCCCTGTGTGTTGAAGGTGTCCACAGTCCGTCACTCTCACCCCAGTGTTGAAGGTGTCCACAGTCCGTCACTCTCACCCCAGTGTTGAAGGTGTCCACAGTCCGTCACTCTCACCCTGTGTGTTGAAGGTGTCCACAGTCCGTCACTCTCACCCCTGTGTGTTGAAGGTGTCCACAGTCCGTCACTCTCACCCCTGTGTGTTGAAGGTGTCCACAGTCCGTCACTCTCACCCTGTGTGTTGAAGGTGTCCACAGTCCGTCACTCTCACCCCAGTGTTGAAGGTGTCCACAGTCCGTCACTCTCACCCTGTGTGTTGAAGGTGTCCACAGTCCGTCACTCTCACCCTGTGTGTTGAAGGTGTCCACAGTCCGTCACTCTCACCCCTGTGTGTTGAAGGTGTCCACAGTCCGTCACTCTCACCCTGTGTGTTGAAGGTGTCCACAGTCCGTCACTCTCACCCCTGTGTTGAAGGTGTCCACAGTCCGTCACTCTCACCCCAGTGTTGAAGGTGTCCACAGTCCGTCACTCTCACCCCAGTGTTGAAGGTGTCCACAGTCCGTCACTCTCACCCTGTGTGTTGAAGGTGTCCACAGTCCGTCACTCTCACCCCTGTGTGTTGAAGGTGTCCACAGTCCGTCACTCTCACCCCAGTGTGTTGAAGGTGTCCACAGTCCGTCACTCTCACCCTGTGTGTTGAAGGTGTCCACAGTCCGTCACTCTCACCCTGTGTGTTGAAGGTGTCCACAGACCGTCACTCTCACTCTGTGTGTTGAAGGTGTCCACAGTCCGTCACTCTCACCCTGTGTGTTGAAGGTGTCCACAGTCCGTCACTCTCACCCCTGTGTGTTGAAGGTGTCCACAGACCGTCACTCTCACCCTGTGTGTTGAAGGTGTCCACAGACCGTCACTCTCACCCCTGTGTGTTGAAGGTGTCCACAGTCCGTCACTCTCACCCCTGTGTGTTGAAGGTGTCCACAGACCGTCACTCTCACCCTGTGTGTTGAAGGTGTCCACAGACCGTCACTCTCACCCCTGTGTGTTGAAGGTGTCCACAGACCGTCACTCTCACCCTGTGTGTTGAAGGTGTCCACAGTCCGTCACTCTCACCCCTGTGTGTTGAAGGTGTCCACAGACCGTCACTCTCACCCTGTGTGTTGAAGGTGTCCACAGACCGTCACTCTCACCCTGTGTGTTGAAGGTGTCCACAGACCGTCACTCTCACCCTGTGTGATGAAGGTGTCCACAGTCCGTCACTAATTAATCTTCACTTAATTTCTTTCAGACTTATTCCTTTCCTATTTTATTATTAGTAAACCGTATGTTATATCTTAATGCTTTTAAGTACTCATGCGATATATTAATATGAAAACCTAAATGTCCATAGCTTTCATCATATACTTTTAAATTTCATATACTTTAAAAAGTCGGGCAGTGTCATGTGGTGTTGTTGCAGCTATATATATATAATATATATATATATATATATATATATAATGTGCGAAATAACCTCCACCAACCAGCACATAACATAGCAAATGAAGGTTGCTTTGCCTAATATTCATATAACCAACCCTGAGGACAGCACACTCCTAGGTGCTCCTCTTGGAAGGAATGCCATCGACGAGGTCCTTAGTAAAAAGATCACTGACCTGAAGAGGATGAATGAGAGGACTGAAGACATCGATGCTCATGATGCATT
>WNGS01015955.1:0-17043 GCA_020271785.1 Procambarus virginalis | reverse complement strand
TCTTTTAGTGTTAGTTGAATCAGTATATATCTCACTACAGCCCGTACTACTTGGAACTTTTTGTTCAGAGTAGCTGAATCTAAAAACCACAAAACATGTTAATTAACTCTGTACCACTACGGGCTCACCATAGCCCGACGTGTTACTTGGAACTTTTGTTCTAGGTAGTTAGTTAGTTTAGTTCATTTATTATGCACCCCATACCCATTGTGGGCGGTAGTGGAAAGGGTTACAGAGGCACATAATGGGCTCAGGGACTGAACCCCACAATTCATTTAGCTAAGCAAGTTACAATCTTGATGAGCTAGTTACAAAATTCAATATAAGTCGTCACATCACAATGGGTTCGAGATCGACCTCAGTACAGGTTCTAAATTAAGCAACTGACATATGTGGAGAGCTAGTGTCAAAATTTATATGTTTGTCCTGCACACGCCCCCCCATCCAGTGGGCAGCGGTGGATAGGTTACAATCACTCAGTTTACTACCTACAGTTAGCAAACTGGGGATATTTGGCTAAATTTCTGGTAGCAGATCATTTGAATGAAATATTTACACATCGCTGGAACATTGGTTATAGAATTGTCTCTAAATTCACGTATCTTTTCGCACTCCATCACATAGTGGACGGAGGTGTGCGAATATTTTGTTGACACAGTTTACATTTGGTCAGGTCTACATCGGCAGATAACATAACTGCACTTGAGACAAGTCATCCATATCGTACATCGCTGTTTCTTGGTTTGGTGTTGGCCTTAATTTGGCCTAACTTCCCGGTTGTTAAGGTCACCACCAGTTTACTAACCACCCATCAAACACTCCCAACTTTGCATATAGGTAAAGACAACAAACAGTCTTGAATGTATAAACATCCAGCAGCCTGGCGTTGGGCTAGCCAAATCCAACTAGCAAATACTCCTGAACAAAGTTCAAGACTAAAGTATGCTCAAGTTTACATCTTGTGAGAAGTAGGGCACACCTCTGTGTGTGTATATGCGCTATACCTTTAAATAAACATTCCAGTGTTCCGCATTGGCATATGGCCATCACAAAAGCTTACTAACCGGCCAGTAAAAATACTTGAACCCTGAACGTGTAAAGAGATGTCCACACAGTATGTATACACAGCCGTATAGTGCTCCTTCCCACGTATAAAACCCACCTGACTCAGCCGTTTAAAGAACAATGGTTGGTAGAGCGGTGAGGAGTTACTGGAGGGCCGCCACCGCTCGCGTCAACACAACGCTACACTAATCTTAATTATAAATTTGCGCGTCACTGTGTATGTAGACAGAATAATAGACACTAACGGGGTAGCTGCTTCATCTCACGTGCTATTTAAATATGTAAGATAACAGTTATTTATATCTATGACTTGGATTTTATGCCTGCTTATTACTTATGTTATAATAATATTTTTTCTATGGAAATGAAAATGAATATTAATTAAAGATCAAATTTGTATATAATAATATTATGATTATATCTGCAACTTCTTGAAACATTTGAACCTCAAACATATATACAGGCTCGACTCCATTCAATTTGCCAAAGAATGTTGATTAGAAAATGCCACTCTAGCAAAACAAACTAATTTGTTAACGATATAATATGAAAGGTCATCATGATATTAGATTTAAAGTAACCTTCCGTCCGTCAATAAAAAAAAGTTTTCATTATACAATATTAGAGAATATTACAAATCTGAGTTTAGGAAAGGTAAACTCCGGGTGATTACCTTCCTGTGTAGTTGGAAAGGTCATTAGGACAAAGTGTCTTTTTTTATTTAGACATAAGGTTATGTATCATATAAATCTAATAGGTAAAGAAGAGTAAGCCTGTATGTATGGAACTGTATGAGTGAAAATAAGCACACAGTACATTCATACAGGTGTTGGTGAATATATGAATCGCAGAGTTGGGATGGCATGTTAATGTAGCTGGGGTTAAGGCCTATCATCCTCTGGAGGGTTATTAAGGTCGCTATAATTAGCTTACTGACTAACCAGCAAGACTAGTCCTAGACACAGTGCAGGACAGAAGCAAGCTTTCAACGTATTATACACCAAGAGGCGACGTAGTACACGTTTCATTGTACATATGCCTTCATTGTTGCTGGTGGAAAGGGGGGGAGGGGGGAGGAGGGGAGGTTGGTGTTGGGTTTAAGGCCTGTCAACCTCTGACTCAAGGTTATTAAGACAAGGGACCCTTGAGTCAAGGGATTCAAGACAACAAGAAAAGTTTACTGACCAAACATCAATAACACTTTAGTTCTGAACAAAGTTTATGACTGCAGCAGACTCACTATACATACAGGGAGACGCCTGCATATGTATGTATGTATGTATGTATGTATGTATGTATGTATGTATGTATGTATGTATGTATGTATGTATGTATGTATGTATGTATGTATGTCCTCAGTGTGTGTGTCCTCATCTCCGCCCATGGTGGGATGGTTGAGGGGCTGAGTGTTCCAGCAATAACAGCAGTTGAGGGTTGTCCAGATTGCAACACCCACGCCCCGTACAGTTAGGTGCAACGAACCGCGCCGCATTTCTCTTCAACAACGTGTCTGAAGTATAATATATTTTCTTGGTTCATGCTTAATAAATCAACGGGAAATATACAGGTTTGTTAGATTTATATATATATAAAAAAATGATAGTACAAACCACAAGGTTGGTAAAAAGGTGTCGGGATACGCCCTTCATGACTTGCGTATATTTCTTAGGCTAAACAATAAGTTCTTGCTAAATAAAATAATTAAAAAAATTAATATTGTTGAATTTCAGGTAGCCTATAATTTTATTCCATTCGCATAATTATTGATTTCATAGACTGCAATACCGAAAATATTCACGCATTCCAATTTGTTAAAGTAATGAAGTTACCTGGCGATTAGAGAGAAGTGCCTTACGGGCTCACCATAGCCCATGCTACTTGGAACTTCTTGTTCCAGGTAGCGAATCTTTAACAACAACAACAACAATGGCGATTAGAATACGGGCTCACCATAGCCCGTGTTACCTGAAACTTTTTGTTTCACGTAGCGAATCTTTAACAACAACAACATGGCGATCAGAAACCCGATGGCAAAGTTCGTTGGTGGAATAGTTATGGTTACGCCATAGATCGTTTTCTAATTATCAAAACCGTATATATCGTTAGATTTGGGTGTGTTAGCTTAAGTTAGGCTGTTATGTTTAGTTGGGTTAGATAAGGGTAGGATAGTTTGGGTATCACTTGATAAGTTTTAAAACACGTTCCCCAACCGTCTTGTGTACGTCGTGATTTGTATCCGTGCCAATATTGCTCAGTCCTATCCAGACCCAATATTGCTCAGTCCTCCCCAGACCCAATATCGCTCAGTCCTCCCCAGACCCAATATCGCTCAGTCCTCCCCAGACCCAATATAGCTCAGTCCTCCCTAGACCCAATATCGCTCAGTCCTCCCCAGACCCAATATCGCTCAGTCCTCCCCAGACCCAATATCGCTCAGTCCTCCCAGGCCCAATATCGCTCAGTCCTCCCCAGACCCAATATAGCTCAGCCCTTCCCAGACCCAATATCGCTCAGCCCTTCCCAGACCCAATATAGCTCAGCCCTTCCCAGACCCAATAGGCGGTGTGCAGGACAAACATATAAATTGTGACACTAGCTCTCCACATATGTCAGTTGCTTAATTTAGAACATGTACTTGAGGTCGATCTCGAACCCATTGTTGATGTGAAACTAGCTCATCAAGATTGTAACTTGCTTAGCTAAATGAATTGTGGGGTTCAGTCCCTGAGCCCATTATGTGCCTCTGTAACCCTTTCCACTACCGCCCACAAGATGGGTATGGGGTGCATAATAAATGAACTAAACTAAAAAAAAAAAACTCTCCCCAGACCCAATATCGCTCAGTCCTCCCCAGACCCAATATCGCTCAGTCCTCCCCAGACCCAATATCACTCAGTCCTCCCCAGACCCAATATCGCTCAGTCCTCCCCAGACCCAATATCACTCAGCTCTCCCCAGACCCAATATCACTCAGCTCTCCCCAGACCCAATATCGCTCAGCTCTCCCCAGACCCAATATCACTCAGTCCTCCCCAGACCCAATATCGCTCAGTCCTCCCCAGACCCAATATCACTCGGCTCTCCCCAGACCCAATATCGCTCAGTCCTCCCCAGACCCAATATCACTCAGCTCTCCCCAGACCCAATATCACTCAGCTCTCCCCAGACCCAATATCGCTCAGTCCTCCCCAGATCCAATATCACTCAGCTCTCCCCAGACCCAATATCACTCAGCTCTCCCCAGACCCAATATCACTCAGCTCTCCCCAGACCCAATATCGCTCAGTCCTCCCCAGATCCAATATCACTCAGCTCTCCCCAGACCCAATATCACTCGGCTCTCCCCAGACCCAATATCACTCAGCTCTCCCCAGACCCAATATCACTCAGCTCTCCCCAGACTTAAGATCTAGGAAGGTGGTATTGCAAATAGACATGTTATCTTGAGTGAGCTTGCAAGAATGAATGTTGGTGGTCGGCTTCTTTGTTGGATCAGGGGTTACTTATGCAACAGGAAGTCATCTGTATTTTTCCAGGGGCATAGGAGTGTAACAAGAGACTTTGAACTAGGTACCCCGCAGGGTGGTGTCCTCAGTCCTACCTTATTTAATATCTTAATAAACACGCTGTTAAACTCTATACCGAGCAAACCCAACGTCCACATCATTAGCTATGCTGATGATATAATGATACACACCACTGGGTATGCTAACACACAGAACACTCTTAACTCTGTATTAGATTCATGTCAGGACCTAGGTTTAATTATCTCAGCAGAGAAAACAAAGATACTAAATCGGCGCCCACCCAGGCAGGGAGGAGCTGTTCGCAAGATGCAACTATCTGATGGCTCCCAGCTTGACTATGTAAACAGATTCAAATACCTTGGCCTTGAGGTGCCACTGTATGGTCCTGTTGTATTCAGACTCTGTCGTCAGTATAAAGAGAGGCTCCGAGCTCTCAAGGCTGTTGCAGGTTATCACTCAGGCTATGGTGCCAATGTCAGAATTGTCAAAATGATGTACCTTGCATACATCAGATCTTTAGTGGATTATGCTGCACCTCTGCTTGTTTTGATGCCTGAAAGAAAGCTTGGAGGGCTTGAAAAATTGCAGAACGAAGCCTTGAGGATAATCCTTGGGTGCCCTCGTACCACAAAGATACTTAATATGAGAAAGGAACTTAATATTCTGAGCGTTGTTGATCGTGTTACTGAAATTAACTGTCAAATTGGTATAAAAATGCTTAGGCTAACTCATCCTAATCCTTGCACAGAAGCCCTCCAGACTTACTTTATTGAAGATCAGCATTGTTCCAAATGGATAACAAAAACTGGAACTCAACTCAGAATGTATGGGGTTCATGATTTGTACCAAGAGAAACAACAACGGCACTTTCCTGCACCGTGGGAGGTTACACCCTTTCCAGTTTTAATCCCTCCCTTTCCACCCAAGAAGCAAATTAGAGATAAGCCCAAGCTTCGTCTTGAGGCAAAGCTCAACGCCTTAAGCCATATTGATGCTCTGTCCACAGAGCATTCTCTCTCTCAAATCATATACACTGATGGTTCCCTACACCGCACCACGGGTGCAGCTGGAAGTGCAGTTGTTCTGACAATGGGCGATGGCTTGTACTTTGAGTGGGGAGTCCGTATAAACAATTGGGCCTCTACCCTTCAGACCGAACTATTTGCCTTGATCCTTGCACTGAAATGTGTACAAGTCTCCAAACTTGATACATTAATTGTAAGTGACTCCTTATCATCCTTAAATGCTCTCAACTCTTTAAGACATAACTGTAACATGCTCGTGTCCGAAGCTAGACACAAATACAACAAAATTATTAAGGATGGTAACAGAGTCCATTTCATGTGGTCTCCATCTCATGTTGGCCTCCGAATGCATGATAGAGCTGATAAGTTAGCCAAAGAATCTGCCTTTAAAGGAGCCGTTGAGTGTAACCTTGGATTGTCAATGAGCAATCTGAGAGCAGCAGTACACCGAGAACTTCAACAAGATCTTGTAGATCTGAGGCAAAGTGAAATTGACACCAGTAATTCCATCTATCATCATACTATCATGCAAGAGGAGCCACACATCTATGGATCATCCAATAAAATCAGCAGACTTCTAGATGTTACTGCTGCTCGGCTTAGACTCGGTTACAAGTATCTCTGGGAATTCTCATTATCTGCCGATGTAGACCTGACCAAATGTAAACTGTGTCAACAAAATTATTCGCACACCCTCCGTCACTATGTGATGGAGTGCGAAAAGATACGTGAATTTAGAGACAATTCTATAACCAATGTTCCAGCGATGTGTAAATATTTCATTCAAAATGATCTGCTACCAGAAATTTTAGCCAAATATCCCCAGTTTGCTAACTGTAGGTAGTAACTGAGTGATTGTAACCTATCCACCGCTGCCCACTGGATGGGAGGCGGTGTGCAGGACAAACATATAAATTTTGACACTAGCTCTCCACATATGTCAGTTGCTTAATTTAGAACCTGTACTTGAGGTCGATCTCGAACCCATTGTTGATGTGACGACTTATATTGAATTTTGTAACTAGCTCATCAAGATTGTAACTTGCTTAGCTAAATGAATTGTGGGGTTCAGTCCCTGAGCCCATTATGTGCCTCTGTAACCCTTTCCACTACCGCCCACAAGATGGGTATGGGGTGCATAATAAATGAACTAAACTAACTAACTCTCCCCAGACCCAATATCACTCAGCTCTCCCCAGACCCAATATTGCTCAGCTCTCCCCAGACCCAATATCGCTCAGCTCTCCCCAGACCCAGAGACACTTCAAGATCACACACCACCAGAGACCACATTCACTCCAATTATCTCCCACCTCCGGGCTATTCATGCCCGTGCCATCTTTTGTGGTGATTTAATCTTCAACAACAACAAAAGCTCAGCCCTTATTTGCCTTCATTAAAATATTGGACAAGACGGTAGAACGACGGTGTCGATTCATGCAGGTCGGCGTTCAATCCCCGATTGTCAAAGTGGTTAGGCACCCATTCCTTCCCTCCGTCCCATCCCAAATCCTTATCCTAATATCATCCCTTCCCAGTGCTATTATATAGTCGTAATGGCTTAGCGCTTTCCCCTTACCTTA
Organism: Procambarus virginalis; assembly: GCA_020271785.1. Lineage (NCBI taxonomy): Eukaryota > Metazoa > Arthropoda > Malacostraca > Decapoda > Cambaridae > Procambarus > Procambarus virginalis. The sequence continues at coordinate 9,843 of WNGS01015955.1, read as the reverse complement.
CTATACAAATTGGTTTTGAAGTCTGATCTATAACTTAAAATTTTCGTCCCTGATTCATTGCATTAAATTTCCATGTTTGTTTAATAAATTAAAACTTTCGCGTCTGATTCATACATAAAACTGTCCATACATACGAGTACACTCACGATGTACGTGTCACGAACGTGAATGTGGGGGGTCAAAGGTCACAAATAATGGTCTAAAGTTTGAGCGGTTTGTTACTCCTTACCATTTGTATGTCACAGTACAGCCAGCAGGTGTAGGTTAGTGACCAGACTCACGCCTACAGCCAGCAACCACTGTAACTGTTGATACATCTGTTGTAACGGGGGGGGGGGAGGAAACGATGAATTGAAATAATGAGTAACTAAGAAGTGAGTAGGAGAAGTAGAAGAGGTAGAAGGGTAGATAGGTAGAAGTAGGAAAGTAGATAGTAGAAGAGTAGATAGAAGTAGAAGAAATTAGAAAATAGAAAATGCTGCCACCATCCATTCTAGATCATTACATACAAGACAAGGAATGGAACTTGTCCGTATCTCAATATTCCGAAAAGATGTTATCATTAGGTCATTATTAGTATGTTCCATCTTTCTCATGTATTCATTAAAATCATGGAACCAGTACCGCAGAGACTTTCTTATCTCAACTCCAAAATCTCTAGGGAACAAAGTTAAACACACTTTAAATAATAACTTCACTTATATTTCACATGAAAAAGTATCATCATTTAAGCAATTAAAAATGTTGAAATATATCTATGTAAAGTGAGTCATCATCCAAGAATTAGAGAACCCTACAACTCGACTGCCCCTGATCATCACACAACACCTGTTTAGTGAACACGACAAAGTCCCTCAATGTTCAACTCACCAAGTGTCTCCGAGTCTTAAGAGTCTCCGTGGAATAGAGAAAGGGGGGGGGGGGTCTGTAGTTGACAGAGACTGTCCCGCCCCCGCCGGCAGACCGCCTGTCTGGACGGCTGGCCGCTGCTGTCTGTCCTTCTGTCTATGGCTCTGCTTCTTCTGTCCTTCTCTTCTCCTGAATCGATAGCTCTCCGAGTATATATTGGGAGACCTAGTAGTTAACTCCGCCCACACGTTAGATAGCCTCCTGCACTCTACCAAGCCACTCCTTAAACGTCGGCATGTTTGAAGGCTACCCGGCTCAATTATAAGATTAGCGAGAGCCAGGTGAGATTCGCCTGGCTGACCTCAGGTCACTTGGTTGTCAATTAACACTTAGAGGGGTGAGATCCAGGCCAGACAAGTTGGCGTCTGTCAAATCCTTGTCTGTGACTCATATATCTCCATGTATGTATTAAATAAAATTAAACCAAACACCTTTACAGTGTTACATCTCCCCTTCTCCCCGAAAATAAAGTTTTTGCAACACTGCTAAAGCAAGCTAGCTGTGTGCGACAACTTTATTAACGGAAAAATTACATCCTAGCTAACAAATATACATCATCCTACTCTAAAAATGAAATATGTAGACAGGCGTCCATTGTCTCTGGCTGGGCGGCGTCACTGCTTGGTCCTGTAGATAGTCCTGTACCATATTTCTTCAACACAGCCGCATCCGTTGCTTCTCCGTAGTTAACGCACAACAACTCTTGCCAACCAGGAAGCCGTTACTACTTGAACTGCGCACAGGACCGTGGAATTCGGTTGTCCCAGCTGATCTGTAATTGGCCCTACGTCAGTCACCATGAGAGACGTATTTTGGGGTTCTTCACAGCTATAGGGACTACAAGTTTCGAGACCTCCATATAGTTGGCACCGTAGAAATCCCATCCTACTTCTTCCCTCCCAGTTGCTCCAGCACGCCTCCTTCAGAGAGCCACTTCTGACAGCCACATCAAGTCCGCACGACACAGGAGGAATCACTCAACAGAGCACCATGCTTGCAGGAGGGGCGGCCAGTTAAGGCAAACGATCCTGTCTTGCAATTACGCTCCATGCAATGATGCTGACATCAGCAAGGGACACTAGGCATCGTGTCTCACTCAGCTTGGTCTTATCTTCTACTCTTCTTTCTTCTTCTCTCTTCTTTCTTCTTTCTTCTTTTCTCTCTTGGGTCTTAGACAAGCGACCTGGGGTCCATTTGGGGTCTGTCCGTCCTGGGGTCCATCCTAGGTAGACCGATGTTGGTGGGACAGACTGGAGTCGTTGTTGCTCCGCTTCCATTTTTACTGGGTCGTCTGGGGTCGTCTGCAGAACGACCTGGGAACCACTGGGGGTCCGTCCGTACTGGGGGTCCACTGGGGTCCGTCCGTCCTGGGGTCCACTGGGTAGACCATTTTAACCGACCGAGAGGGCTGCATCTTTGGGGTCCCCCGGGGTGATGGTGGTGGTGGAGCAATGACCTCCAGGTAAGGGGCAGGTCGTCGTGGTGGTGATAAGCCCCTGAGTGTGGTACAAAGCCGCCGTCTCCCTCTTCTGTATATGTGCGCACCTCTCTCCTCGCTCCCACCTGTGAATGAACATAAAAGCGACAATACCGTGTTCCAAGCTGCTGTGTGACACTGTAGTTAACATAGGGTTCACACAGTCTAGACATAAGGTTCTCGTCCTTGCAACAACTACACTTACTGATTCATACATAAAACTGTCCATACATACGAGTACACTCACGATGTACGTGTCACGAACGTGAATGTGGGGGGTCAAAGGTCACAAATAATGGTCTAAAGTTTGAGCGGTTTGTTACTCCTTACCATTTGTATGTCACAGTACAGCCAGCAGGTGTAGGTTAGTGACCAGACTCACGCCTACAGCCAGCAACCACTGTAACTGTTGATACATCTGTAGCAATTTGAAAGGCCAGGATAATATGAGATAATTTAGATGTTAAGACTTAAACAGCAATGTGTACTAGTTCATTATGACTACAGCCTACCTTGTTTCAGGCTCTTATGTATTTATGTCTTACATAACTGAGGCTAATATTTTACTTTATTTTACTTTATTATGTATATATATCCGGCATTAAAATATATATTTTTTCCTGTACTAAATAAAGGATTAAACTGCCTATCTTCTTTATATACAATGACAATTTTACAACTTGTATCATGTAACGTCAATGAATATTTTATCTTCATATAGTAAACTAACAAGTATACCCAGGACGTAAACCCAGCGGGTGGTTGGGGGGACAGTGTACCTTGAGTGGCCCCGAGGTATTTACCTCAACATTTTTCATCTTTGCAGAGTGCAAGAGTCATGTTGCGAGAGACAAGCATGAGGCTGTGGGTCGTCCTGCTGGTCCCTGCTGCTGCCGCCCTGGTGAGTTGTTGACCGCCGCCGCTCACGCCGGCAGCCTAGTCTCCTTAAACCTTGGTACCTGTGTCTAGCCTCACAATGTACAGCATCCGGTGTTGCTTGGGTGTGTGGTTTGGTGTTGGGACTCTCAACCTATGGAGGGATATTAAGATGACCACAATTCTTTTACTGATCAACCAGCAAGTTTGGTGTTGGGCTTAAGGCTTATATAATCAACTTATGGAGGGTTATTAAGATCACCACAATTCTTTTACTGATCAACCAGCAAGTTTGGTGTTGGGCTTAAGGCTTATATAATCAACCTCTGGAGGGATATTAAGATGACCACAATTCTTTTACTGATCAACCAGCAAGTTTGGTGTTGGGCTTAAGGCCTATAATCAACCTATGGAGGGTTATTAAGATCACCACAATTCTTTTACTGATCAACCAGCAAGTTTGGTGTTGGGCTTAAGGCTTATATAATCAACCTATGGAGGGATATTAAGATCACCACAATTCTTTTACTGATCAACCAGCAAGTTTGGTGTTGGGCTTAAGGCTTATAATCAACCTCTGGAGGGATATTAAGATCACCACCATTAGCTACCTCTGTTCACCTAGCAGTAAATATGTACCTGGGAGTTAGACAGCTGCTACGGGCTGCATTCTGGTTGATGTGTAATTTCCTAAGTGTAGTTACAGGATGAGAGCAACGCTCGTGGTGTCCCGTCTTCCCAGTACTCTTTGTCGTATAAAACTTTGAAACTACTGACGGTTTTGACCTCCACCACCTTCTCACTTAGTTTGTTCCAACCGTCTACCACTCTGCATAAGAAAACTTTCTAATATTTTTTTCGGCACCTTTGTTTCCTTAGCTTGAATCTGTATCCTCTTTTTCGCGCGCGCGCGCGCGCGCGTGTGTGTATTCACCTAGTTGTGCTTTCGGCCCACCACTCAACCGTCAATCAACTGTTACTAACTACTAACTATTTTTTTTTCTTTTACACACACACACACACACACACACACACACACACACACACACACACACACACACACACACTGCTGGTAAGAAAAGGCTGGGATTTTGAGGAGATGGTTATTCAGGGCTGTGAAGGTTTCAGTGACTACATAGCAGGTACCATAACAAATGGAGGGAAAAAAATTATAGTCGTAGTCATATATAATCCACCACCAAATGACAGAAGACCTAGACAGGAATATGATATAAACAACATGGCCGCCATTAACATAATAGAAAGAGCAGCTTCTGTTGCTAGCACGGATGGATCTGGACTACTAATTATGAGAGACTTCAACCATGGGAAGATAGATTGGGAGAACAGAGACCCGCATGGAGGACCAGAAACATGGAGAGCTAAGCTGCTGGACGTGGCAACAAGAAACTTTCTAAGCCAGCACACCAAAGAACCAACAAGAATGAGAGGAGAAGATGAACCAGCAATGCTTGATTTGATATTTACCCTAAATGAGTGGGATATAAGGGAAGTTAAGATGGAAGCGCCCTTGGGAATGAGTGACCATAGTGTATTGAACTTTGAGTACCTGGTAGAGCTAGGAATTATCTCCCCCAAAAAAGAACTAGGAATCAAAAGACTGGCATACCGAAAGGGGAATTATGTACAGATGAGAAGTTTCCTAAGTGAAATACCTTGGGACACAGACCTCAGAGATAAGTCTGTACAGGGTATGATGGACTATGTTACCCAAAAGTGTCAGGAGGCAGTAAACAGGTTCATCCCGGTCCAAAGGGAAAAATCCGAGAAGCAACAGAAGAATCCATGGTATAATAGGGCATGTATGGAAGCAAAGAAACTGAACAAAAGGGCGTGGAGGAACTTCCGGAATAACAGGACACCAGAAAGCAGAGAGAGATACCAGAGAGCCAGGAATGAGTACGTCAGGGTGAGAAGAGAAGCAGAGAAAAGTTTTGAAAATGATATAGCAAACAAAGCCAAGACCGAACCAAAGCTACTCCACAGTCACATCAGAAGGAAAACAACAGTGAAAGAACAGGTATTGAAACTTAGAACAGGCGAGGACAGGTATACAGAGAATGACAAAGAGGTGTGTGAAGAACTCAACAAGAGGTTCCAGGAGGTCTTCACAATAGAACAAGGGGAGGTCACTGTGCTAGGAGAAAGGGAGGTAAACCAGGCGGCCTTGGAAGAGTTCGAAATTACGAGAGAGGAGGTCAAGAGACACCTGCTGGATCTGGATGTTAGAAAGGCTGTTGGTCCAGACGGGATCTCACCTTGGATACTGAAAGAGTGTGCAGAGGCACTTTGCTTGCCACTCTCCATAGTGTATAGTAAGTCACTGGAGACGGGAGACCTACCAGAAATATGGAAGACGGCAAATGTGGTCCCAATATACAAAAAGGGCGACAGGCAAGAGGCACTGAACTACAGGCCAGTGTCCTTGACTTGTATACCATGCAAGGTGATGGAGAAGATCGTGAGAAAAAACCTGGTAATACATCTGGAGAGAAGGGACTTCGTGACAAATCGCCAACATGGGTTCAGGGAGGGTAAATCTTGCCTTACAGGCTTGATAGAATTCTACGATCAGGTGACAAAGATTAAGCAAGAAAGAGAGGGCTGGGCGGACTGCATTTTCTTGGATTGTCGGAAAGCCTTTGACACAGTACCGCATAAGAGGCTGGTACATAAGCTGGAGAGACAGGCAGGTGTAGCTGGTAAGGTGCTCCAGTGGATAAGGGAGTACCTAAGCAATAGGAAGCAGAGAGTTACGGTGAGGGGTGAGACCTCCGATTGGCGTGAAGTCACCAGTGGAGTCCCACAGGGCTCTGTACTCGGTCCTATCTTGTTTCTGATATATGTAAATGATCTCCCGGAGGGTATTGATTCATTTCTCTCAATGTTTGCGGACGATGCCAAAATTATGAGAAGGATTAAAACAGAAGAAGACTGTTTGAGGCTTCAAGAAGACCTAGACAAGCTGAAGGAATGGTCGAACAAATGGTTGTTAGAGTTTAACCCAACCAAATGTAATGTAATGAAGATAGGTGTAGGAAGCAGGAGGCCAGATACAAGGTACCATCTGGGAGAGGAAATTCTTCAGGAGTCAGAGAAAGAAAAAGACTTGGGGGTTGATATCACGCCAGACCTGTCTCCTGCAGCACATATCAAGAGGATAACATCAGCGGCATATGCCAGGCTGGCCAACATACGAACGGCATTCAGAAACTTGTGTAAAGAATCATTCAGAACTTTGTATACCACATATGTCAGGCCAATCCTGGAGTATGCAGCCCCAGCATGGAGTCCATATCTAGTCAAGGATAAGACTAAACTGGAAAAGGTTCAAAGGTTTGCCACCAGACTAGTACCCGAGCTGAGAGGTATGAGCTACGAGGAGAGACTACGGGAATTAAACCTCACTTCGTGGAAGACAGAAGAGTTAGGGGGGACATGATCACCACATTCAAGATTCTGAAGGGAATTGATAGGGTAGATAAAGACAGGCTATTTAACACAAGGGGCACACGCACAGGGGACACAGGTGGAAACTGAGTGCCCAAATGAGCCACAGAGATATTAGAAAGAACTTTTTTAGTGTCAGAGTGGTTGACAAATGGAATGCATTAGGAAGTGATGTGGTGGAGGCTGACTCCATACACAGTTTCAAGTGTAGATATGATAGAGCCCAATAGGCTCAGGAATCTGTACACCTGTTGATTGACGGTTGAGAGGCGGGACCAAAGAGCCAGAGCTCAACCCCCGCAAACACAACTAGGTGAGTACAACTAGGTGAGTACACACACACACCCTGGAAGCAGCCGGTAACAGCTGACTAATTCCCAGGTTCCTATTTACTGCTAGCTAACAGGGGCATTCAGGGTGGAAGAAACTGCCCATTTGTTTCTATCTGGTCCGGGAATCGAACCCGGGCCACGAAATTACGAGTCCTGCGCACTGTCCACTCAGCTACCAGACTCCCCACCGTCCACTCAGTGTGTGTGTGTGTTTGTGTGTACTTACCTAGTTGTACTTACCTAGTTGTGCTTGCAGGGGTTGAGCTCTGGCTCTTTGGTCCCACCTCTCTACGGTGTACAGGTTCCTGAGCCTATTATATAGGCTCTATCATATCTACACTTGAAGCTGTGTATGGAGTCAGCCTCCACCACATCACTTCCTAATGCATTCCATTTGTCTACTACTCTGACACTGAAAAAATTCTTTTTAATGTCTCTTTGGCTCATTTGGGCACTCAATTTCCACCTGTGTCCTCTAGTGCTTGTGCTCCTGGTGTTAAATAGTCTGTCTTTGTCTACCCTATCAATTCCGCTGAGAATCTTGTATGTGGTGATCATGACTAAGTTAATTCCCCAAATTAGAAATCTTTCATATGAAGAAAGATTAACAAAGCTTAAGTTGCATTCTCTGGAAAGGCGAAGAGTTAGGGGTGACATGATAGAGGTTTACAAGTGGATGAATGGACATAACAAAGGGGATATTAAAAGGGTATTAAAAGTATCAACACAGGACAGAACGCGAAACAATGGGTATAAATTGGATAAGTTTAGATTTGGGAAAGACTTGGGTAAATACTGGTTCAGTAACAGGGTTGTTGATTTGTGGAACCAATTGCCGCGTAACATTGTGGAGGTGGGTCCCTCGATTGTTTCAAGCATGGGTTGGACATGTATATGAGTGGGATTGGGTGGTTATAAATAGGAGCTGCCTCGTATGGGCCAATAGGCCTTCTGCAGTTGCCTTTGTTCTTATGTTCTTATGTTCTTATCATGTCACACCCTAAATCCTCTGTCTCCCAGTGACGAGGTTTAATTCCTGTAGTCTCTCCTCGTAGCTCATACCCCTCAGTTCAGGTATTAGTTTGGTGGCAAACCTTTGAATCTTTTCCAGCTTAGTCATATGATTTGACTAGATATGGACTCCATGCTGAACCGCATACTCCAGGATTGGTCTGAAAAAGTTCTTTCTCACGTCCCGTTCTCACGCTCATTTGGGTACTCAGTTTCCACCTGGGTCCCCTTGTTCACGTACCTCTCGTGTTAAACAGTTTATCTTTATGTACCCTGTCAACTCCTCTGAGAATTTTGTAGGCAGTGATCATGTCTCCCCTTGGTCTTCTGTCTTCCAGTGTCGTGAGGTGCAATTTCACGCAGCCTTTCTTCATAACTCATGCCTCTTAGTTCTGGAACTATCCTAGTGTCATACCTCTTTTCAAGTTTTGCCTTGTGCTTGACAAGGTACGGGCTCCATGCTGGGGCCGCATACTCCAGGATTGGTTTTACATATGTGGTATACAAGATTCTGAATGATTCCTTACACAGGTTCTTGAAGGCAGTTCTGATGTTATCCAGCCTCGCATATGCCGCAGACGTTATTCTCTTGATGTGGGCTTCAGGAGACAGGTTTGGTGTGATATCAACTCCTAGATCTTTCTCTCTGTCCGTTTCATGAAGGACTTCGTCTCCCATTCGGTATCCTGTATCTGGCCTCCTGTTTCCACTGCCAAGTTTCATTACCTTACATTTGAACTTTAGTAGCCATTTGTTGGTCTTCATTCATCTGTCTAGGTCATCTTGTAGTCTCATACTGTCTTCCTCCGTCTTAATCCTCCTCATAATTTTGCATCATCAGCAAACAATGAAAGGAATGATTCTATACCCTTTGGAAGATCATTATATATATAAAAAAACAGTATGGGTCCAAGGGCTGAACCCTGCGGGACTCCACTGGTGACGTCTCACACAATCTGGACCTCACCCCTCACAGTGACTCGCTGTCTTCTGTTACTTAGGTACTCCCTTATCCAATGGCGTACCATCCCTTTCATTCCTGCCTGCATCTCCAGCTTTCACACTAGTCTCTGGTGTGGTACTGTGTCAAAGGCTTTCTGCAATCCAAAAATATGCAGTCTGCCCCCCCTCTCTTTCTTGTCTGATTCTTGTTGCCTGATCGTAGAATTCAATAATCCTGTGGCAGGACTTGTCATCCCTGAAACCATGTTGATGCTGTGTTACACGTTCCTTCGCTCCAGATGTTTCCACTAGTTTTTTTTTTCGCACAATTTTCTCCAATAGATTGCATGGTATGCAGGTTAGGGACACTGGCCTGTAGTTCAGTGCCTCCTGTCTATCCCCTTTCTTGTATATCGAGACTAACGTTCGCCGTTTTCCAAATTTTTGGCAGTTCACCTGTTACCCAGTGATTTGTGTATACACTATGGAGTTGGCAACACAGTACATCTGCTCCTTCCTTTAGTATCCATGGCAATACTCCATCAGAGCCTATAGCATTTGTTCACATCCAACTCTAGCAAAAGCTTCCTTACATCCCCTCTGTTAATCTGAATTCCTCTAGTGGTGCCTGGTTAACTATTCCTTCCCTTATCTCTGGAACTTCTCCTTGCTCTAATGTGTGTGTGTGTGTGTACCCACCTATTTGTACTCACCTATTTGTGCTTGCGGGGTTGAGCTTTGGCTCTTTGGTCCCGCCTCTCAACTGTCAATCAACTGGTGTACAGATTCCTGAGCCTACTGGGCTCTATCATATCTACATTTAAA
>WNGS01015933.1:0-12191 GCA_020271785.1 Procambarus virginalis | reverse complement strand
TTGGGGGGGGGGGGGGACTGTACTTGTATTATTCCAGACTATCCAAAAAAAAAAATAGAAAGGAAGCAGTAAATTATTCTAATGTCATTGATAAGTATTCCATGTAAAGTGGCGGAGAAAGTGGTCAGGTTTGGGAAGAGAAAGTCATGCCTCACAAACTTGATTGTGTTTTATGAGTTACTAAAAATAAGACAGGGAGGGGGGGAGGCTGGGTATTTTGCTAACATGACAAGCACCGTTTAGCACAGTTCCTCGTGAAAGACTTGTACACACTGGCAAAGCAGGTTGGTAAAACACTGAACTGAATAAAGGAGTTCCAGAATACTTCACACAAGGTGTGTGTGCAGATGATGCATTACTAATGAGAACAGTCAGAGGTCAGTGTTAGATTATGATGCATTGCAAGTGGATTCGGACACACTCCAGAAGTGGCCTGAAAAATGCCTGCTATTCTGAGGCCAGGCTCGACTTATGATAACTTGGTCCAACAGGCTGTTGCTTGGAGCGGCCCGCAGACCCACATATCCACTACAGCCTGGTTGGTTCGGCATTTCTTGCAAGAACTTATCTTAGTGCTTCTTGAAGACATCCACCTTTGTTCAGGTAATATTTCTAATGCTTGCTGGGAGGGTGTTGAGCCAACCTGTCCTCTTAAAAATAACGTCGCTTTTGGCTGTTTGCCAGTATGGCCGAAAATGGACATAACGTAATTTTAAAATGAAAAAAAAAAAATAGATTTTTTTCAACAACAGTAAGTTAAGGGTCCTCTGGTAGGTTAGGTGGGCAGGAAATTCTCATAAAGTTTCAAATTTTTATGAAAAATTTTAATTGAAAGTTTCTTCTCCTAACCTTTCCGAGTAGGCCGGACGACTCAAACAGAAAACGGGACAGTACGTCACTTTTGTGAGTCGATTTCATTTCAAATTATGTCCACTTTTGGCCATAGCCGCGCATACCAGCGAAAAGCGACGTTATTTTTAAGAGGCCGGGTTGGTTGAGCAGTTGTGGATCTCTGATGTTCAGTGTTCTCTGATTGTGTCTATGGCACCTCTACTCTTCACTGGATCTCTGATGTTCATACAGTGTTCTCTGATTGTGCCTATGGCACCTCTACTCTTCACTGGACCTCTGATGTTCAGACAGTGTTCTCTGATTGTGCCTATGGCACCTCTACTCTTCACTGGACCTCTGATGTTCAGACAGTGTTCTCTGACTGTGCCTATGGCACCTCTACTCTTCACTGGACCTCTGATGTTCAGTGTTCTCTGATTGTGCCTATGGCACCTCTACTCTTCACTGGACCTCTGATGTTCAGCCAGTGTTCTCTGATTGTGCCTATGGCACCTCTACTCTTCACTGGTTCTATTCTACATTTCCTTCCGTACCTTACGCTCCAGAATGTTGTTATTCTACTGTGCACAAATTTGGGACCTGGCCCTCCAGTATCTTCCATGTATATATTATTTGATACCTTTCTCGTCTCCTTTCCTGAGAGTACATTTGGAGAGCTTTGAGACGGTCCCAATAATTTAGGTGTTTTATCGTGTCTATGTGTGCCGTATATGTTCTCTGTATTACCTGTAATTCAGAGATCTCTCCCGCTCTGAAGAGGGAAGTGAGTACCGAGCAGTACTCAAGACGGGATAGTACCAATGATGTAAATTGTATTAGGATTGCTGTGTGGTCTCTGGATTTCAGCGTTTTCGTAATCCATCCTATCATTGTCCTGGCCGCCGCCGCCGCTATATTTGCTCCATTATGTTCCCATCATTATTTCCTGATCCTTTACACGTTGTTCTTCTTCCATGAGTCAGTCTGATTGTGTCTTGTACCTTTTTTCCTTTAAGTTCATCGTTTTGTTCATATTAATTATTCGTAATTTATCACCGATGAAAATCAGAATTTTTCAGAACAGAAAATTCTGTTTTCTGTAATTTCTCTGTTTTTTTTCTTTCTTCAGATTTCGAAGACATTATTCATATTTGTTTACAGTTGTTTGCGACTTCTACCAAGGTAACAATAAGATAATGCATAATACATACATAATAATTACACATGGATTTTAAACAAATTAATACATAATAATTTACACGTAGAAAATATTAGAGGGGCTGGTCCCAAACCTGCACACAGAAATAACATCACATGAGACCAGAAGACATGGCAGGATGTGCAGAATACCCCCGTTGAAAAGCAGAGGTGCAACAGGTACTCTGAGAGAGAACTATCAACATCAGAGGCCCGAGACTGTTCAACACGCTTCCACTACACATAAGGGACATAACTGGCCGACCCCTCACAGTGTTCAAGAGAGAACTATCAACATCAGAGGCCCGAGACTGTTCAACACGCTTCCACTACACATAAGGGACATAACTGGCCGACCCCTCACAGTGTTCAAGAGAGAACTATCAACATCAGAGGCCCGAGACTGTTCAACACGCTTCCACTACACATAAGGGGCATAACTGGCCGACCCTTCACAGTGTTCAAGAGAGAACTATCAACATCAGAGGTCCGAGACTGTTCAACACGCTTCCACTACACATAAGGGACATAACTGGCCGACCCCTCACAGTGTTCAAGAGAGAACTATCAACATCAGAGGCCCGAGACTGTTCAACACGCTTCCACTACACATAAGGGACATAACTGGCCGACCCCTCACAGTGTTCAAGAGAGAACTATCAACATCAGAGGCCCGAGACTGTTCAACACGCTTCCACTACACATAAGGGACATAACTGGCCGACCCCTCACAGTGTTCAAGAGAGAACTATCAACATCAGAGGCCCGAGACTGTTCAACACGCTTCCACTACACATAAGGGACATAACTGGCCGACCCCTCACAGTGTTCAAGAGAGAACTATCAACATCAGAGGCCCGAGACTGTTCAACACGCTTCCACTACACATAACGGACATAACTGGCCGACCCCTCACAGTGTTCAAGAGAGAACTATCAACATCAGAGGCCCGAGACTGTTCAACACGCTTCCACTACACATAAGGGACATAACTGGCCGACCCCTCACAGTGTTCAAGAGAGAACTATCAGCATCAGAGGCCCGAGACTGTTCAACACGCTTCCACTACACATAAGGGACATAACTGGCCGACCCCTCACAGTGTTCAAGAGAGAACTATCAACATCAGAGGTACGAGACTGTTCAACACGCTTCCACTTCACATAAGGGACATTACTGGCCGACCCCTCACAGTGTTCAAGAGAGAACTATCAACATCAGAGGCCCGAGACTGTTCAACACGCTTCCACTACACATAAGGGGCATAACTGGCCGACCCCTCACAGTGTTCAAGAGAGAACTATCAACATCAGAGGCCCGAGACTGTTCAACACGCTTCCACTACACATAAGGGACATAACTGGCCGACCCCTCACAGTGTTCAAGAGAGAACTATCAACATCAGAGGCCCGAGACTGTTCAACACGCTTCCACTACACATAAGGGACATAACTGGCCGACCCCTCACAGTGTTCAAGAGAGAACTATCAACATCAGAGGCCCGAGACTGTTCAACACGCTTCCACTACACATAAGGGACATAACTGGCCGACCCTTCACAGTGTTCAAGAGAGAACTATCAACATCAGAGGCCCGAGACTGTTCAACACGCTTCCGCTACACATAAGGGACATAACTGGCCGACCCCTCACAGTGTTCAAGATAGAACTGGATAAGCACCTCCAAAGGATACCTGATCAACCAGGCTGTGACCCATACGTCAGGCTGCGAGCAGCCGCGTCCAACAGCCTGGTTGACCAGTCCAGCAACCAGGGGGCCTGGTCGACGACCGGGCCGTGGGGGCGCTGTAACACTTAGACCATATTAACCTTAGAAGATAGTGATTAATACTGAGCAACACTTCCTAATGGTTGGACTTGGTAACAGCTTATTGCGGTAACACCTTTCTGATACAAGTTATTGAAGTATTGGTAATATATGTGCTGTGCAATATGAACCAAATATGGTGTACCACGGGTGATTACAACCTGAACTAATGGTCCTCTTCCTAGGGAATGCTACACACACGTCAACTTAATTAACCACGCTACCACCATCCTGCCTTTAGCTCTATCAAACAATGAGGCAAGAAACATTGCTGGGCTTTGAGACTCCTTTTCTAACTCTCATTAATTACGGACCGGTTGTTAACAAAACTGAACTCAGAGGAATTAGAAATGTTCCATTAACTAACACAGATGGAAAGTTTAACATGGGTTTATAGAGAACAATATATGATATTCACCAAACTATAAGACCCGGAGCCGGTCGGCCGAGCGGACAGCACGCTGGACTTGTGATGCTGTGGTCCTGGGTTCGATCCCAGGCGCCGGCGAGAAACAATGGGTAGAGTTTCTTTCACCCTATGCCCCTGTTACCTAGCAGTAAAATAGGTACCTGGGTGTTAGTCAGCTGTCACGGGCTGCTTCCTGGGGGTGGAGGCCTGGTCGAGGACCGGACCGCGGGGACACTAAAGCCCCGAAATCATCTCAAGATAACCTCAAGAAGACCCGACCCTAACTCTGGCAATTGTTTACACATGGAAAATATCAAAGATCACACACATTACCTTCTGGAGTGACCAGACCACACACTAGAAGGTGAAGGGACGACGACGTTTCGGTCCGTCCTGGACCATCCTCAAGTCGATAGCCTTGTGGGTCCTGCTCTATGACCTGGGTGAGTCTGCCTGTCTGCTGAGGCCCGCCTGATGACCTGCAGCCTCACTACCTCTCCCCTCTAGCTCGTTGAGTGCAGGTGGGGACGGATCACTTGCACGCCTCAAAGTAGGTGAGCAACACCAAATCACCCCTCCCCCACTTCCTCAGCTGTCATGAGGTGTGGCAGCTTTTGGGTTGTGTGTATATGTGGCCCTGTATGAGAGTTAGGAGAGGGTGATGGAGGAGAGAGGTAGTGTGGCCCGCACGTCATCAAGCGAGCCTCAGGAGACACACAGTAGTAAGTTGATCTGTGTGTAGCATTTCCTTGCAAGGAGACCATTAGTTCCGGTTGTAATCCTCCGTGGTACACCATATTTCGGTTCATATTGCACACATGTTGACATACCTGCTGGTGTTCTGTGTTCACTTGTGTTCGCATGCACGGTGAAAACAGACCACCACCAATATGGAGATAATGTTCGTATTATAGAACAGTAGAACAGTAGAACAGAGGGACATGAGCAGAAACTTGGGCAGCGTCACTCATCCTGTGAGTGGACACACCGCCATAGTGACAGTATTGGGCAGCGCCACTCATCCTGTGAGTGGACACACCGCCATAGTGACAGTATTGGGCAGCGCTACTCATCCTGTGAGTGGACACACCGCCATAGTGACAGTATTGGGCAGCGTCACTCATCCTGTGAGTGGACACACCGCCATAGTGACAGTATTGGGCAGCGTCACTCATCCTGTGAGTGGACACACCGCCATAGTGACAGTATTGGGCAGCGTCACTCATCCTGTGAGTGGACACACCGCCATAGTGACAGTATTGGGCAGCGTCACTCATCCTGTGAGTGGACACACCGCCATAGTGACAGTACTGGGCAGCGTCACTCATCCTGAGAGTGGACACACCGCCATAGTGACAGTATTGGGCAGCGCCACTCCTCCTGTGAGTGGACACACCGCCATAATGACAGTAACTCATCCTGAGAGTGGACACACCGCCATAATGACAGTATTGGGCAGCGCCACTCATCCTGAGAGTGGACACACCGCCATAATGACAGTATTGGGCAGTGTCACTCATCCTGAGAGTGGACACACCGCCATAGTGACAGTATTCGGCAGCGCCACTCATCCTGTGAGTGGACACACCGCCATAATGACAGTATTGGGCAGCGCCACTCATCCTGTGAGTGGACACACCGCCATAGCGACAGTATTGGGCAGCGCCACTCATCCTGTGAGTGGACACACCGCCATAGCGACAGTATTGGGCAGCGCCACTCATCCTGTGAGTGGACACACCGCCATAGTGACATTATTGGGCACCGTCACTCATCCTGTGAGTGGACACGCCGCCATAGTGACATTATTGGGCACCGTCACTCATCCTGTGAGTGGACACGCCGCCAAAGTGACAGTATTGGGCAGCGTCACTCATCCTGTGAGTGGACACACCGCCATAGTGACAGTATTGGGCAGCGCCACTCATCCTGTGAGTGGACACACCGCCATAGTGACAGTATTGGGCAGCGTCACTCATCCTGTGAGTGGACACACCGCCATAGTGGCAGTATTGGGCAGCGCCACTCATCCTGTGAGTGGACACACCGCCATAGTGACAGTATTGGGCAACGCCACTCATCCTGTGAGTGGACACACCGCCATAGTGACAGTATTGGGCAGCGCCACTCATCCTGTGAGTGGACACACCGCCTTAGTGACAGTATTGGGCAGCGTCATTCATCCTGTGAGTGGACACACCGCCTTAGTGACAGTATTGGGCAGCGTCACTCATCCTGTGAGTGGACACACCGCCATAGTGACAGTATTGGACAGCGTCACTCATCCTGTGAGTGGACACACCGCCATAGTGACAGTATTGGGCAGCGTCACTCATCCTGTGAGTGGACACACCGCCATAGTGACAGTATTGGGCAGCGTCACTCATCCTGTGAGTGGACACACAGCCATAGTGACAGTATTGGGCAGCGCCACTCATCCTGTGAGTGGACACACCGCCATAGTGACAGTATTGGGCAGCGTCACTCATCCTGTGAGTGGACACACTGCCATAGTGACAGTATTGGGCAGCGTCATTCATCCTGTGAGTGGACACACCGCACTAGTGACAGCATTGGGCAGCGTCACTCATCCTGTGAGTGGATACCTGGTTGATACCTGGTTGATGGGGTTCTGGGAGTTCTTCTACTCCCCAAGCCCGGCCCGAGGCCAGGCTTGACTTGTGAGAGTTTGGTCCACTAGGCTGTTGCTTGGAGCGGCCCGCAGGCCCACATACCCACCACAGCCCGGCTGGTCCGGAACTCCTTGGAGGAATAAATCTAGTTTCCTCTTGAAGATGTCCACGGTTGTTCCGGCAATATTTCTTATGCTTGCTGGGAGGACGTTGAACAACCGCGGACCTCTGATGTTTATACAGTGTTCTCTGATTGTGCCTATGGCACCCCTGCTCTTCACTGGTTCTATTCTGCATTTTCTTCCATATCGTTCACTCCAGTACGTTGTTATTTTACTGTGTAGATTTGGGACCTGGCCCTCCAGTATCTTCCAGGTGTATATTATTTGATATCTCTCTCGTCTTCTTTCTAGTGAGTACATTTGGAGAGCTTTGAGACGATCCCAATAATTTAGGTGCTTTATCGCGTCTATACGTGCTGTATATGTTCTCTGTATTCCCTCTATTTCAGCAATCTCTCCTGCTCTGAAGGGGGAAGTGAGTACTGAACAGTACTCAAGACGGGACAGCACAAGTGACTTGAAGAGTACAAGCATTGTGATGGGATCCCTGGATTTGAAAGTTCTCGTAATCCATCCTATCATTTTTCTGGCTGTCGCAATATTTGCTTGGTTATGCTCCCTAAACGTTAGGTCGTCAGACATCATTATTCCCAAATCCTTTACATGCTGTTTTCCTACTATGGGCACATTTGATTGTGTTTTGTACTCTGTATTATGTTTAAGGTCCTCATTTTTACCGTACCTGAGTACCTGGAATTTATCACTGTTAAACATCATGTTATTTTCTGATGCCCAGTCGAAAACTTTATTAATATCAGCTTGAAGTTTTTCAATGTCTTCAGCCGAGGTAATTTTCATACTGATTTTTGTGTCATCTGCAAAGGATGATACGAAGCTGTGACTTGTATTTTTGTCTATATCTGATATGAGAATAAGGAAAAGCAGCGGTGCAAGGACTGTACCCTGAGGTACAGAGCTTTTAACTGCACTTGGACTAGATTTTATATGGTTGACCGTTACTCGCTGAGTCCTGTTTGACAGAAAACTGAGTATCCAGCGTCCTACTTTACCGGTTATTCCCATTGACTTCATTTTGTGTGCTATCACGCCATGGTCACATTTATCGAAAGCCTTTGCGAAGTCCGTGTATATCACATCAGCATTCTGTTTTTCTTCTAATGCCTCAGTGACTTTATCGTAGTGCTCAAGTAGCTGTGAGAGGCACGATCTTCCCGCTCGAAATCCATGTTGGCCTGGGTTGTGAAGGTCATTGGTCTCCATGAAATTGGTGACCTGACTCCTAATCACTCTCTCAAATACTTTTATTATGTGCGATGTTAGTGCAACTGGTCTATAATTCTTTGCCAATGCTTTGCTCCCTCCCTTGTGTAGAGGGGCTATGTCTGCTACTTTAAGTGCATCTGGTATCTCTCCCGTGTCCAAGCTCTTCCTCCACACTATACTGAGTGCCTGTGCTACCGGCACTTTGCATTTCTTTATAAATATTGAATTCCATGAGTCTGGACCTGGGGCCGAGTGCATGGGCATGTTTTCAATTTCTCTTTCAAAATTTAGTGCGCTCGTGTTGATATCAGTTATATTTACAGGGGTTTGGATATCACGCATAAAGAAATTGTCTGGATCTTCTACTTTCATGTTGTTTATTGGAGTGCTAAACATGTCCTCATACTGCTTTTTTAGGATTTCACTAATTTCTTTGTCATCCTCCGTGTATGAACCTTCACTTGTACGAATAGGTCCAATACTGGCAGTAGTTTTTGCTTTTGATTTCGCATATGTGAAGAAGTATTTTGGATTTTTCTTTATTTCCTGAATTGCTTTCTGTTCTAACTGCCTTTCTTCAGTTTCATATGAGTGTTTCAATTTCCGCTCGATTTCTTCAATCTCCCTATTTAAATTATTCCTTCTTTGACGGGAAATTCGTGTCTGCATAAGCAGTTCCGTTATTCTTTTCCTGCGTTTATAGTGTCTTCTGCGTTCTCTTTCTACGTTGGATCTCTTTCTGGCTTTCCTCAAAGGAACATGTTTCAGACAGACTTGATACGCTTCCGAAGTCAGTTTTTCTATTCCTTCTGTAGGACTTTTATTACTTAAAACAGTTTCCCATGGAATGTTTTTAAGTTCCCTGTTTATTATCTCCCAGTCTATCCTTTTATTATTAAAATTGAATTTACTGAATAGCCCCTCTCGCTTTATCAACGTTTTAGGTCTATTCTGAGTATTGATGGTAGTTTGCACTTCAATGAGCTTGTGATCTGAATATGTGGTATCTGATATCGTAATGTCTCTGATAATGTCTTCATTGTTCGTAAAGACCAGATCGAGAATATTTTTATTTCTCGTTGGCTCCGATATCTGCTGAGTGAGTGAAAATTTGTCACAGAATCTAAGTAGTTCTCTAATCTGTGGTTGGTTAGGTCCTGATAGATTCCCTGGTATAATATTATTGTTTGCTATTCTCCACCTGAGACTAGGCAAGTTGAAGTCACCTAAGAAGATAATATCAGGTATTGGGTTCTCCAAATTATCAAGGCTATTCTCTATTTTGTTTATCTGTTCTGTGAATTCCTCAGCCGTTGCATCTGGCGGTTTGTATATTAGAATAATCACTAAATTTATTTTCTCTATTTTTAATCCCAGTACCTCTACCACCTCATTTGTAACGTTTAGGAGCTCCGAGCACACAAGGTCTTCCCTAATATACAGACCCACTCCTCCATGTGACCTAATTTTCCTGTCACACCTGTATAGGTTATATCCTGGAATCCAGATCTCACTGTCCAACAATTCCCCTGCATGGGTTTCTGTGAAAGCTCCAAATACTGCATTTGACTCCGTGAGGAGGCCATTTATGAACTGTACTTTATTGTTTGTTCTTGTTTTCAGTCCTTGTATGTTGGCAAAGATGAATGAGGTTACTCTATTAGTGATAGTTTGACTGGGAGACTTTTTCGGCAAGCCCATTATGCGTGGACATATTGAGTTTGTTCTGACCAGTGCTGATTGTTGTAGGGCAGTTGCCTGTTGTAGTTGTGGTTCCCTTTCGGTGTGTAGTTGTATCTGTAATTCTGGTATGCAAGTGGGTCTGGCATCCAGTTCCATACATTCTCCATGCTCCTCCTTTTGAATTCTCTTTCGGTCTGGTATAAAAAATTTATCGAATTTCCTCCAAATTCATTATCCTGCTTGCCACTCTTTATGTAGCGTTCCGTGCCTTTCACGTGAAAGTATGGGCAGCTGAGGTCATAGCATTTTCTGTCCTCCAGTGAGGTTTGGCACATCTCAGGATGGAAAAACCTACATATTGATCCAAATCGACACTCACCTTTCCTAAGCATATTTAAACATTTTTTGGGATGTTGATAACTGCATTCTAATCCTTTCTTATTACCAGCATATCTATGTCTGCATATGCCCTTTGCATAAAATTTGCATAAGTCTGTCCTTCTGTTCTGACTCGCTCTATCGGGAACCGTTGTAGTGTCTGTACCTACCGAGCTGTCAGTGCTGTCTGTTACACTTTCTAGTTTACTGTCATCCACATCCGGGCCTACTGAGTCAGAGTTTACAATTCCTGAGTTTCAGCCTCAGTTTCATCCCTGACTATAGCCTCCGCCCCTGGTATATTACAATTGTTGTTCCTTTCCCACTCCTTCTGGATGGCTGGTAGGCTTCCAATGAACGATGTTTTCCGTTCATGCGTCATGTTATCTAGAAGGTTTTTTAGGATATTCCAAGCTGGCTGGTCATGTTTACACACCCAGAGCAAGTGGCCAGCTCTCAGTGCCGCAGTGTTACTCACGCCTGTACAAGCCGAATGAAATCTATTCTTACAGATATAACATTCAATTACCGTCGCCTTCGACTTGAAGGAGATCTTACAGTGGCCACAAATTTGTTTATTTACTCCCATTTTGCCTTGTTTTGTTGTATATATCTATATATTTATAATATTATATGTATACCGTATGTTTGTAAGGTATATATGTTATTTGTTCTCTACAGTATGGTCAATATATGTTCTCTACAGTATGGATACACCGCCACAGTGACAGTACTGGGCAGCGTCTCTCATCCTGTGAGTGGACACACCACCATAGTGACAGTATTGGGCAGCGTCACTCATCCTGTGAGTGGACACACCGCCACAGTGACAGTACTGGGCAGCGTCTCTCATCCTGTGAGTGGACACACCACCATAGTGACAGTATTGGGCAGCGTCACTCATCCTGAGAGTGGACACACCGCCATAGTGACAGTATTGGGCAGCGTCACTCATCCTGTGAGTGGACACACCGCCATAGTGACAGTATTGGGCAGCGCCACTCATCCTGTGAGTGGACACACCGCCTTAGTGACAGTATTGGGCAGCGTCATTCATCCTGTGAGTGGACACACCGCACTAGTGACAGCATTGGGCAGCGTCACTCATCCTGTGAGTGGACACACCGCCACAGTGACAGTACTGGGCAGCGTCTCTCATCCTGTGAGTGGACACACCACCATAGTGACAGTATTGGGCAGCGTCACTCATCCTGAGAGTGGACACACCGCCATAGTGACAGTATTGGGCAGCGCCACTCATCCTGAGAGTGGACACACCGCCATAATGACAGTATTGGGCAGCGCCACTCATCCTGAGAGTGGACACACCGCCATAATGACAGTATTGGGCAGCGCCACTCATCCTGAGAGTGGACACACCGCCATAATGACAGTATTGGGCAGCGTCACTCATCCTGAGAGTGGACACACCGCCATAGTGACAGTATTGGGCAGCGCCACTCATCCTGTGAGTGGACACACCGCCATAGCGACAGTATTGGGCAGCGCCACTCATCCTGTGAGTGGACACACCGCCATAGTGACAGTATTGGGCAGCGCCACTCATCCTGTGAGTGGACACACCGCTATAGCGACATTATTGGGCACCGTCACTCATCCTGTGAGTGGACACACCGCCATAGTGACATTATTGGGCACCGTCACTCATCCTGTGAGTGGACACACCGCCATAGTGACAGTAATGGGCAGCGTCACTTATCCTGTACTCACCTAGTTTGCGGGGGGTTGAGCTCTTTGGTCCCGCCTCTCAACCGTCAATCAACAGGTGTACAGGTTCCTGAGCTACTGGGCTCTATCATATCTACACTTGAAACTGTGTATGGAGTCAGCCTCCACCACATCACTTCCTAATGCATTCCATTGTCA
>WNGS01015931.1:0-17153 GCA_020271785.1 Procambarus virginalis | reverse complement strand
AGATTTTATCGCAATAACACACAGAATATCAACTCCTCCTCTAGGCATTGGCGGGATAGACATGTGTTAACTACACTCGAGGCATACTGACGTTTTGCGAATATGTCATATTCAATTTCTGGAACTAAGCCCAACACTTTCCCCAAAGCGGTCCCAAATGACAATGTGACTCTACTGATGTTTTTATGCCCTGTTGCAGAGCTAATATTCTCTCACTAATCACAGTAGTGAACTTGTTTCGATTGGAGGAAGAATCATATTTAATAAAGTGCGTTCCGTATTTAGCTGAAAATTGTTTTAATGACTTTCCTAAAAAACTCAGTTAGCATTACTTGAAATATGGCCTCTATTTCTGTATTAATCGTGGTATTAATTTCTTTTATAGTTCCAGCTAAAACATCAGATGATAATAAATGCTTTGAATGCATGTATCTCCCCTCGCCCACTTTCTCATATGTAACGCCTACACGTATATAGGCCTCAGGATTATCACGCTTAATAACGTAATGGGAAGTGGGGAGAGTAATTTTTTGTAGACACATTTCATAACTCCTCCTGGGATCTAATTCTAGCTGGTTAAACAATCGATTTTGGAACGATGCGGGGATGTTATTTGGGAATAAATGCGTATCTGATACGCTGGTGCGTATATCACGTGAGTGTCCATCACTCTGTCTCCTTAGACAGCTTTTTGCCGAGTAAAGCTAGCTACACATTACATACACATTTATATATACACTCACCTGTTAATATACGATCCAGGAAGCATTCCTTTTACTGTGAGGATCAATCTTTGCAGTTGCCTTTCTCTAACAGATGGAGCCTCGTACACTTGACTGCTTGCCGTAGTATTACGGAATAAATCTCGCGGTGTAGAAGTTAGATTGAAAAACAGTTGAGCAATAGGCAGTTTATCAGGTAAAAAACAGATTTAAGCACAGCCATTTTATGTATAATGTCGTTAATTATATGTATGCCAGATACTGGAGCCAATACATTTCCATTCAGATCCCAACGAACGATTCCACTAGCATCATAATGGTTTAGCAAGGATCTTGCATATTCATGATCTCGCACTTTCAACTTCAAATCTATTAAATGTTTTATGGAAGGGTTAGTATGTAACTGAGGAGGGGAGGTTTGACAGTAAGATGTTGTGCAGCAGCTTTCACAGTGGGTAAGCTGGGCTGTGTGCAGCTTTCCGGCTGTCCACTATTTTACGCGGTACGAGATAAAAGGCTTTCATTTTACTTACTTTACTTTACTTACTGAACAACCGTGTAATTAAACTAGCTGCAATCGGCAAAATAATGGATAAAATACTGCCTCCTCGTTTGCTGGTTAATATCTGTTTCTTAGTTGTCACAGAAGGTTTCTTACAGGCTAGTGAGCGAATAAGCAATTTATATTTTTTCAACTTTTTTACGACCTTGTCAGGCACAGGCAATTTTTTTTTAAAAAGTTATTAAAAATTTCTGATAAACAATTTATATGTGGTTTCTTCAATTTTTCAATCAACTGTTTTCTCGAGGAATACTGAAGTTTTGATAATAGTTGGATCAATTCCTTGTATTTATAAACTAAGGGCTTCTTCATTATAAATGTAATATCTCAGCAGCATCAATCCATTGATCGAATGATCGATCATAACCTGCGTACCTAACTTTATACTGAAGCTTGCCAGAGACTCTGCGTTGGCCCACTACCTTTTCAATATTGAAGTATGAGGCAAATGTGTGGGTGTTAATTCTTGTTTATAGAAGCCACCATCAATTTCTTCCCCATTCAAATCTTTTAGAAAGTATAAAGGGATGTGTTGTCTCCGATCAATACGTGTAACTGTAAATATCTCTCGGGTGTTCTGCTGCTTAAACCCTTTCTTAAACTTGGAAATGCGATCAGATAGAGTGATGCGTACTGTATCACCCACTTAATCGAGGAATGACAGTTCTCTTGATTTGCTCGGGCTTTTATACATTAAATCAAATTGTTTGGCGTGTTCGCTGGGCGAGGATAGAGCGTGCACCTCCGTGGGTGTCTTCCCTTCAATCCTCTGTGTGGGGTTAAATTATATGTTTTCACAATATCTGGTAGAGCCTGCATGTATTTTAAAGTGTTGTGCGCCGTCATAAACTTGTAAAGTTTACCTTTCAAAGTACGTATGAACCGCTCAGCGATTGAAGCTTTAGTCTCCTGAGAAAATACACTATATAACTGTACTTTCTTTGCTGCCAGCATTCTTTTCATAGTGGCGTTATAAAATTCGCCACCTCGATCAGAATTAATTTTGCGCACTCCCTGAGAATGAGGAGAATCTAAAATTAAAGCCAGAGCTTTACTGGTACTTTTCCCGTCCTTGGCGCGTAAGGGTACTACTTGAGCGTACCTGGAGAAATATCTACGCATACGAGTAAATATTTCACTCCGTCATTATGTTTGTCCAATAAACTCATCTCGGCCAAGTCTATAGCTTGAAATAGTCGCGGTTTAGGGCTTAACACCCGACGCCGAGGGAATTTATGGGGTTGTAAATAATGCAACGTATAGGAGTCAGAGCTTTTCAGATAGTCCTTTACATCGGCTAGAGTTATACTAGAGTTAATTAATTTGGCGGCCTTATACAGCCTCTGTATGCCTCCAAGCCCACCGCTAGATGAGGGGTCATTATATACTCGTTCCAATACATCTTTCTTGCTCACCATTGGTAAACTATCTCATAGGGCGGTTCGTGAACAATATTACCGCGTAACGTTATGGTAGAGGGAGTGTTCGAACCCAGATCTACTAGCAAATAGCCGTAGGGTTGGCTAATAACTTTCTTATATAACTCTACAAATTTCTTTGAATCCTGTTTCCCAAATTTGTCGTCCGAGAGTTTCAATTTGTGACAGGTCTCTTGATTTAACCAGTATGAAATGAGAAGCATTTAAACTAATATTCCTCGAATATTTACCAGGAAAAAATATATTTTGAGTAATCAATATGACGGAAACCATGAAATGTCGACCCCTAGTAAACATGTCAGATACAATTTTTGAATTCGCAGACTCTGTAAAAAGGTCATCATAGATTACTAAGATATGCGAGTCATTATCCACTCGCTCTTCCACAGGATCAATAATAGTTGAATGCTCGATCATTTCCTTTTAATTTGTGGATCTGACCGTAATTCAGAGTAACCTCCTCCGCATATAATTATTGAGGAGAACTTGTGCTGATACTTCCTTACAAGTTTACTGCACAAGTAGGATTTTCCACTGTTTGAATAACCAGCAATAATAACACGAGATGGTTCTCGGAAAATATCTAGATGTTCCTCATGGATTATATCATAGGAACTGTCCATGATTAATGCTTCGTTAAGACTGCTAAAAACTAAGGAAATGAGGTGGTATTTATACAAACATAGTCATTTACAGGTGTTTATTTATTCATATTTTATGTACAGCACATCATTTTTAAAAACTAATCACAAACAATAATATTAAACATCCTATTTTTAAAACTAATCATAGTTCTTACAGTTCACAAACAATAATAATAAACATCCGATTCATTTAGTATAAATAGTTCTAGTCATATGGGGGCATCTATCTTAATACTAACTAACAATTGTACAACATAAAATCTAGTGAGGGTTGAATAGTTTCTGAGCTGTAGCATCGCGTTTGCTCCAGGGGCGGAATATTGGGTAGAGTCTCTGTGGTTGCTCTACTTCCGCTTCCTCCTCCACAACACTTCTTCCATCTCCTCCTCTCCCCCTTCTACATCCATCTCATCAACATTGTTATTGGGAATATCGGATGACCATACGCTAGGGACTGTGGGGGCTTAAAATGTAGCGTTTATCGTCAAATGCTGACAATCCTCTGCAGGTACTGCGACATGTACAAATCTTTCCTTGCACGTTACGTATAGATCTCGACACAAACCTGATTGAAGTGTTTGTTTCAAGAGTGTGCTGAAAAGAGTCGTGTGAAAGTTTCTCTTGTAGGTGGTATGGCACGCCCTTACACTTACAAGTGTGCTCCCCATCATGTGTGGTGAACGAATATGTTTTAGGTCTGAGAGCAATTAACTGGTTAATAATCTTAGAGCCTATTTCAGACTTGAGCAATCCTAGTTCACCTTCTCGCGCTTTAGAGTAGGATGGATGTGTCATTAAAATTACTAAAATCCATACAGTCGAAGAGAGGAGACTTATTCAACTCTTCAAACACATCCTGACAGTCAAGTTTAATGATGAAAGAGTCTGTGTCTGTATATAACAGACTCGCTTTATCCCCGTACGCAGGTTTGACAACATCATACCAGAACTCATAGAGACGCCTCTTAGCAATTTGAAGTATATGATAACCCAGATACGTAGGAGTGTTGACTAGGAGAGACTTCTGCTTGATAGTACATATCACACGATCCTTACTTAATAAAAGACTCCGCTTGAAGAATGGGTTTCGAGCATGTTTCAGGAAATGTCTACGATCTGTGACCAAATAGTGTTTGTTCCCATATTTAGATACATCTGTGAGACTCTTTCCATATATAGAGTTTGATACGAGTTTGAAAGCCTTTTTTTTTATCGCGCATTTGGTACTGGCCCGTTCACGAACATTGGTTTCAATGAAGTCTTTAAGGTAGGTCTCCTGCTCGAATTCGTAGATGTCATGAACTTTAGCTACTTCTAATCCAATGCGCATGAGTAACTGTAACAAGTCCAAACTAACGAGGTAATCTTTCTGAGGAAGGTGCGAAGCAATAATTTAGTGTTGTTTTTGGGCAGACCGCGACTTTCTTCTGTAAGAATATTCTTACTGTAAGGTGAAATGTGATCCTCAGTAATGCAAGTATGTGAAAGAACTAGGGCAGTTCATCTGTATACCTAGCTACCTCCGGTCGGACCTGCAGTGTATCACACAACACCAATATCCCTTGGACCCGTCACATGGGATATTCTCCAAGCCTCGCTCTAGCAGCACGTCACGCTCATTGTGTGTCAGTTTCCGAATCCCGCCACGAGGGAGCAGTTCAGTCATACACGCCCCGTAAAGACTGTTAAAATCGAGGTAAATGATGTAGCTACTATCTTCCCCTAGATCTATGCCTGTATGTTGGTTCTCCACATTCGTGTACTGTCTCGTTACACTGGTGAACCCACCTCGGAGATTCCGACGAAGTAAATCATATAACAATGGGTCAGACACAACATCAAGTTCAACTTTCGATTTAAGCAAGAATGCATCCCAAGCAAATGAGGGTAAAGAAATGTAGTGGGAAATGTCTAATTTGTAGAGAGCAAGCATGGTATCTCGCCAGACTGTGAACACATCAGCTAGCAAACCTGTGTCCACTTTGAGGTAAAGGAGCAGATACTCCCCTATGTTGCGACATTTAGCTAAATCAAAAATTTCTAAGGCTTGTTTATAATCTTTTTCTGATAACTCTTCGTCTTTTAGTGTATTGTAAAACTTATCGCGAGAAGGAAGGTGTGGTTCATCTAACACAGACATAGAGGATAAATAATCATAGCAGAATGATTGTTTACCATTCAGCAGTTTTGGGATGGCAGCTATATTTACCCCCTTCAACATAGCCAAAGTGAATGTGGTAGGTTTCCCACTATCAATATGATCCTTGGCTATTCTTCCTAGCGAGCCGTTGAGAAGGGCTAAACTATCCAAAAATCTTAAGTTGTTCACATCAACTTTCATAAATTTAAATCCATCCCTGGCTAATATATCTATTTCACTTCCTGGTCTATCTTTCATCTCGTTTAGGATTACTCCTAAATCATAGGAAGCGTTGTGGGAAAAAGTGTATAGGAACTTGTATGAATTTATACACTGCAAATTGCATCTATCACAGTAAGCCGCTTGATAATTGTGGAATCTTACTGTGTGGTCGTGATGCCGGACTTTGATTACATCTTCCCCGTTAAAAGGTTCATCACAGAGTTCACAGGCTGTTTTTGTCTCAAATATCGCCTGCTGTTGCTGTGACATGTGAAGTTCATAGGATACTAACCCCTTCTTGATTCTAGCCCATGAAGCTTCTAGCGTGGTTACAAAGTGATTGACCGCATCTTTACCCAAATAAGTGTCATTCTCAACAATATTCATCTGTCTGTCAATGATGATGTACGCATACGCCACTGCGTTGTGACGTGATTCGATCATCCCCTTAGGGTTCGAGCGGTCTAACATGCACTCAAAGTCATAAAAGCACATGTGACTAGGACCATATCCCCGTCCGTAGTTACGGAAAGTAATCTTCCTCTCTGGTGGGTAGAATTTGAGAGTTTGATGTACTTTGCATGTACTTTCATGACTCTGCATGCGATCTGGTGGGAGTGATATCAAACAACAGTGGCAAAAGCCGTGTTGACTGGGGATGCGATCTGGATTGTCGCGCATATTACGTACATATTGGTTAAAATCCTTAATTAGCACTAAGTGTTGAGCTTCCAACATCAGCAAAGGTATGACATCTGTATATCCACCTCTTCCCTTCCTAGCTAGTGTGATGTAGTGACGTTGACGTTGTCTAGCATTTTCATCTCTTTCTAGTGAATAGATGAATATACTGACTTTATTAATTTTCTCTACCTTGTAAATATCCTCGAATGTTACTGCAGAATTGACATCAGCCGGCCAGTTAATGTGTCTGAGACACCAACTAGCATTCACAGATCGAGCGCGAATATTACGTAGTCCCATCCCCTTAGCTAAGCATTTATAAGCAGCGACACATTGCATAAGGCAAATATCAGCCTCTCCCTCTGGATTGAAAACTAACTGCTTTCCACGCAAGCCTTCCGGATAGTCTACATGTGAGCCTAATCTTATTGGATGTTCAATCTGACCACAGTTGATGTAAAACCCGGTGACCCGCTCAACCAGGACATTGGAGCCCTCCCTCTCTTCAAGGTATTGGGATATTTTCTCGGTCAATTCGTCAGCCCAAAAATCAATAAGCGTAACTACTTCCTCTCGAGTTATTGTTCGCGTTTCAACTCGTATGGGAAACCCATCGTTATTTATAGGATCCAAAAGATCCTCCTCCTCACCGTCTTGTTGTATATTTAAGTTCCGCACAATTAGAGTGATGTCAGGGTAAATAAGGAGTGAAGGATGTTGTGGGGAGAAAAGAGAACGAATCTCATTTATGAAAAATTCCCTATATGTTCTCAGATAGAGTCCGGGGAGGTGTTAACATGCTCTGGTATGGAGAAAGAAAGCCGAACATACCCACCGTTATAATTATCAATTCGATCCAGTAGCTGAATTTCTAGGGCCGGTGGGGGAGAGGGGGAGAGCGGTGGTGGTGGAGGTGATGGGAGAGGACTTGGGGGAGTGGGGGGTGGTGATAGTCCCCCTCCGAAATGAATGGGTGAGACTGCGCCGTCAACTACTACGCCTGACGGTGCTAACCAGTCAGAATTGACAAGTGCTGACGAGTCAAGGTCTGCTGAGCTGTCGTCGTCTGAGTCAAGGTTAATCTCGTGGACTGTGATGTTGTTAACGGTAGTGTTCTCACCACCGCTGCTGCTGCTGCTGCTGCTGCTGCAGCTGTCGCTGATGATCGAGCTGCTAGATCGTGGTATGGGGCTGGGGGGTGAAGAGGAGATTGAGTGAGTACGTGAAGGACCCCTCACCCCCCTGTGAGCATAGGGGAGCGAGCCGGATGTAGGTAATGTCCGCTCAGCTGTGCTGTCACTCTCATTGTCGCTCTCAGCACTGCTTGATGCTAAATCGATGCAGAGCGGGGCGGCATCTGTAAAAAAAAAAGAAAAACATATTATCTCTAGAAAGAATGAAAAGCACACACACACACACACACACACACACACACACACACACACACACACACACACACACACACACACACACACACACACACACATATATATATTGAGGTGAGGGGGCAGACTAGTGGGAATTCATATGATTAGGAAATAGACTGAAATAAGACAGCAATAACTTACTTATGTCCTGGTGAAGGGGTTGAGCGGGTGTGTTAATTGGGCGTGATAATGTCTCGTAGCCCTCCATCTGATGGCGAGAGTGACCTTGTTGAAGGGGCTGGGGATGACCGCGAGTGACATCAGCTCTCCTTAGCTCAGTGTGGGACGGGTGGGATACCGACTCGATGACGTCTGTCTGTTCCCTCCGTCGATTGAGGTACGGATTATAACCTGAAATGGAACAAAAATGATATTCAACATGGGTGAATGAGGAAAATATGTTTATTATGCATGAGTGTATGCTTGCAAGTGGATTATGATGATGAAAATGTAATACAGGTAGGAGAAGTTTATATGATCCTTACGTTTATGAGAAGTTTCATTCCGACGAGGACCTCCTCGAAGCGCAGGTGAGCAGTAAGGGCACTTCACGGTTTTGTAAACTGAAATTGAAAAAGAACATATTTAACTGTGTGGAATGTAATAACCCCGAATGAGTAATTATTCTCACACAATAAGAGATAATAGTTTACACTCGCGATATTTCACCTGTGGATGCAATAAAATGAACTGTGTAATATGAATAACACTCACGGTTATCACAGAAAATCTGTTGACAGCGCTTGCATTTGATGTCGTAATGACCTAGGGGCGGTTTATCGCACCTTGTGCACTGAAGACGACATACTTGGTTTGGTGATGGAATATATAACACACCACATTTCATGCACGCTGTTAAGGTTCGTCTTTCCATGATGCAGAGCTCTATGGTGCGTGTGTAGCGGATGAAGGCTCACAGTGAACTAACGGCGCGTTTGTGTGTGAGGGGAAGATAGACGAGCCGGTCAAATGAGAACTGATTGATGGTTGACAGGTGATGCCCAGCTGGGGTGAGCATCTCTCAGTCCGCTCTAAGACATCGAAAAGTGCTTAAGGTTAATGGTTCACTTCCTGCGGCCACTCCCGTCTCCTCCTACCCTCCGGTCTGTCTGTCTGTCTGTCTCTGTCTGTCTGTCTGTCTGTCTGCCTGTCTGTCTGTCTGTCTGTCTGTCTGTCTGTCTGTCTGTCTGTCTGTCTGTCTGCCTCTTTCTTTCTCTCCTACCCTCCTGGCACCTCATGGATAATGGATGTCCCCTCACTCTCCCTCCCAATCCACCTGTCTACAGATTGGATGATTGGCTAGGATGACCAGAAGCTTCGATGGACTGAATGAAAGCCTTTCCCCATCAGTCTGCTAGCTAAACAACCAAGAAGTCTTATTATTATCGCTGTAAATCGCTTAAGTGTATAATAAAAGAATATGTGGACCTGGTCCATACCACTCTAGAAAGTAAGGGAGAGGAGGGGGAGGGGAGAGGAAGATATGATCACACCGCTACTTGGAAATACTCTTCAGTTAGCCACTGAAAGGTGGACAGTAGGCACTTCCTGCCCGTGTATGGCCCAACTAATGGACGTCCTGGATCACCAACAGCTGCGTTGAGCGGGAAAAAGTCAAAATAATGGCTCCACCTGTCCCCTCACTTTCCCCTCCTTCTCTCGTCTTAACTCCCTGCCCCCTCTCAGGTATTGGGGGGTCTCCCCTCCCTCCACATGTCTGCATACCAAGCACATAGCTTCCATCCCCTACCCAACGGAAGCTGACAAACCACAAATGGCTCTCACGCCATATGGGAAGGTCCCCTCACGCTCCCTCACCCTCCCTCCCTCACCCCTGGCCCTCCTCTACCCCCAACAACATATGTTGGGTCATCTAGAACACTCATACTCTAGACACATAGCAATACATAGTCTTTAATCATAAACTATTATCTACACACATGCTTAAGTCTACGGAAAACAAACATACATATTCATTTACTCTTAACAACATATCCACATACCTCTTACTTTAGCACATACCACATAGCCCTACATACTCCCCAAACAACATGACCACAATCTTCCCTGACCACATACCCAAACACCAGATGCTCACACATGATTAAGTCTACGGAAAACAAACATACATATTCATTTACTCTTAACAACATAACCACATACCACATAGTCCTACATAGTCTCCTACCCCCCAAACAACATGACCACAATCTTCCCTGACCACATACCCAAACACCGGACGCTCACACGCGTCCGACACGCCCCAACTTCCGGGAAAACTCCCTTACAACATTATGTGGCTACATACCTGAGCACCACATGGCCAGCTGGCTCTAATGAGCTCACCTGGCCAGATGGCGCGCGTCCTCGTAGTCGTCATTTACACTACTAGTTTGGTGATGGGGAAAGCGTGTAATTTGGTGTCTCTGGTGAGTAACATTGCTTTGTTCAGACGATGCTGACTTGTCCACACTCAACCATCCTCAGATTAAGTAATCTATGTTGTGTATTTGAGTATAAGGTAAAAGAAACGTTTCTAGGATGATGGGACGTTTCTAGGATGATGGGACGTTTCTAGGATGATGGGACGTTTCTAGGATGATGGGATGTTTCTAGGATGATGGGATGTTTCTAGGATGATGGGACGCTTCTAGGATGATGGGACGCTTCTGGGATGATGGGACGCTTCTAGGATGATGGGACGCTTCTAGGATGAAGGGCCGCTTCTAGGATGAAGGGCCGCTTCTAGGATGATGGGCCGCTTCTAGGATGATGGGACGTTTCTGGGATGATGGGACGTTTCTGGGATGATGGGCCGCTTCTAGGATGATGGGCCGCTTCTAGGATGATGGAACGCTTCTAGGATGATGGTGATGGGAAGAAAGCTTGCTCTCTATTTATTGATTGATGTTTAATTAATAGATTAATTTAAATTAATCGAAGGACCACCCTATTTTTACTGAAAAGGGAAACAGATAAAGGAATCGTAGATAAGGACTGAAATACCAGTGCCTATGGATAATGGAACTATTAAGAGTTATTCTTCAAATCTTAATGGACTGTATATTAAATTAATGTTCGAGAATAAACTTTCCGTCCTTCACAAAATAGGGGGTTAATACCAGGAGTAAAATACTCCCAGTACGCTTCATCGAGGCTGGTTCTTCATTGAATAAAATTTGTAATTCTTACTAAGTTATATACAAATAAACATTAAATAAATTGGTTAGTAACAAGAATATTATATGAAGGTTAAATAAGAAATCATTCTCATTTAAATTTCATGAGGCTAACAAATTGTACTAGATGTCTCAAATCATATAAACGAAATATTCTTGACCGGTGACTAATTATCAACATCACTTAATGAAAGAAAAATAACTGGAAAAGGATTCAGCTGCTTAGCTGTGATAGTGAACGGAGAGGTAGAGGTGTGATGGCGTCGTATGGTACTTGCTGCAACACGTGTGCCCGAGCATGGCTTGGGAAAGTGAGAGGACCACGGCCGCTTTCAACACAAGCTGAAATTCCAATTAAATGTACCAATTGTTTACACCAAATATCCTGTGTCATCACTATTCAATAGAAGGAATAGAATTAATTCCTTGTGGGCGTACTTGTTGTTTGAGGAGGTCATGCGGCGTAACGATGGACAGTGCACAGTAAAAATTATACAGAGATCTTATAATATAAATAATACTATAGCACTTAACCTGCTGGTTGTCCACCGATGCAATCCTTAGATTGCTACTGGAGCAATTGCACGCTCCTAAACCGATTAACTGCAAGGGCCTATCGTAGAATTGATGGAAATTCGACTCTCCCTATTCGCTAAACTCCGACTCTCCGCTAAAATTCGAGGGGGTTCTGGATCCACAACAGGGGTAGTGATATTGGTCACAATGACTTGTGGCTTCTGTTGGGGCCACTGACCACTAACTAGCCATTGGGGTCCATTAAACCACATCTCGGTTTTAACTAATTGCTTTAAAGTCAAACCTCTGGATAAATAGTCAGCTGGATTGTCCTTGGTTGGGACATGTCTTAATTTATAACCAGCAGACAATTCACGAATTTCCCTTACTCGATTGCTGACATAGGGAGTTTTGTTGTTGTCATTTTTTACCCACTGCAATACTGCCTTATTGTCCGACCACACTACTATTTCACCAAGGTGAACATTACTGAGGGTTTTGATCAGGCAATGGGCCAGTCTTACACCTACTAATAAGGCAGTTAATTCCATTTGGGGTAGTGACCTCCTTTTAATCAGGGCTACCCTTGCCTTAGATGTAAGCAAAAATGATTGTTGAGTATTAACTAGATAGGCTACTGAGCCATACGCTTTGCCTGAAGCATCGCAGAATACATGTAAATTTGTGGGTGAATTTAGTCCTAAGGTATTTCGAGGAAACTGTAGAATACTAAGTTTGTTGTAATCAGGAATCAACTGCTGCCATTTTTCTTGGAGATCCTCCGGCAACATTTCATCCCACCTCAAATTCCTTTGCCAGCACTCCTGCATAAGGGGTTTACCCTTAATTAGTATAGGACTGAGTAGGCCTAAAGGGTCAAATGGCTTGCTGACATGGGAGAGTAGTTTTCTCATGGTTAGAGGTGATTGTTTGATCTCCACTGACTTGATATTCAATTTGTCTGTGGAAGTATTCCACTCCATACCTAAGACTTTCAATTTATGAGGTACTTTATAATCAGGGAATTCTTCCTCGATTATTTGATTGAGTTGTTTATTATTGGAGGCCCACGACTGTAGGGGCATGTTAGCTCCCAAAAGTTCACGATTAGCCTCATGGTAGATTTCCACTAGTTTATTCACATCATTAGTGGTTCCTTGAAAATTATCAACATATAAATTGTTGCTAATCTCAGTCTTGTAGGGGCTATTAGACTTCTTGAGATGTGTATCCAGAGTAGCCTGGAGTAAGAATGGTGAAGATGTCACTCCGAAAAGTACTGAGGCAAATGTATAAGTAATGATTTCACTATTAGGATCCTGTGGATCTTTCACCCATATAAATTTAGTAAAATTACGATCCGTCTCTTGTAAGCCTACTCTTAAAAAGGCCTTACTAATGTCGGCCGTATAGGCAAAAACGCCAGAGCGAAATCGTAATACGACATCTTGTAGTCTTTGGGTTAGGCTAGGTCCAGTTTGTAGACAATCGTTTAGTGACACGCTGTCTGCCTTTAATTTGGCACTACAATTAAATACAATCCTGATTGATGTTGTAACTGAATCTTTCAGGACAGCATGATGTGGTAAATAATGGCCTATCTTATGGTTGTCTTCTTCAACAACTTCTATAAATTTGTTAGCAAGTTGTTGCTGTATTAAAGCATGATACAGTTGCAATTTATCTGGTTGCTTCCGTAGCCTAGCTAATTGAGAATTTAATTGGGTTGAGGCCATGAAATAATTTACTGGAAGCTGTGGGTGGTTCAGCTTCCATGGGAGTCTCACCCAATATTGATTATCTTGGAAAATCACAGTATCAAGATATTGTTGATACGTCCATGTGTCATCTGGACTGGGTTGATCAGGGACTATGCCTAAGGTGTCCAAATCCCATAATTTATGAACAGGGGGATTGGACTCATCATCCTCGGTTTCGTCTCTGACATGTAGTGGTGACTGCTCTAGGCCTAGTCACGCAACTATTGAATTAGTTGGTTGATTACTAGTAGATATAGAATGTTGTTGGATCAACACCGGTCCTGTGAGTAGTTTACCCCCAGCTGACAGCAACAAGTTTACACCTCGTTGCCTGGTGCATCCAGTAATAAATCTATAATAAAAGTCAGCTCCAATAAGAATACCTACATCGTTGAGACAGTCTGTACTTATTTTATGATCTGCTAGCCTAATACCGCTGCGTTTAAGAAATTTGACTGTTTGAGCAAGACCTGTAACATGTAAATCTGAGGGGATCTTGTCAACGACTATGGCTTGTATTGGGCTGGTGCAGCCTCCTAAACGTACCAAGACTTTAACAACCTGGTAGTCACGAGGTCCACTATTGGTTAGGAATCCTGAGATATTCAAATTCACTCGAGCAATAGGCTTCAGTTTCAACTGATCAACTAGCTGTTGAGAAATAAAGGTTTTCTGCGAACCTTGGTCGAAGAGACCACGAGTGGAAATCTTGGATCCCTTATGGATCAGTTTTAATTGAGCTGTTGGTAACGTAGTTGTGTTAGTCGACTCTGTTGCAAGTACACTTATATCTTGATGCACTTTGCAATACTGTACAGAAGTAGAATTTGTAGTCTTCTTATGAAGATTGGTTGATCTTGATTGATCACTACCACACAAGGAATAATGGTGTCTACCCTTGTGGCACTTGTTGCACATACGTAAGGAGACAGTACAGCTATTGGGGTCATGAGGACCCGTGCACCTTGTGCATCTGTGTAATTCTTGCAAACGATGAATTCGGGTGTTATGGTCTGGATAAGTACTACACTTATAAGTAAGATGTTCATTATTGCAGAACAAACACTTCTTCACTGTAGGAGAAGTCGTAGGAGTGGTGCTCACTACGGGGTTTATAGGGTTCACTGTGTATGTACCTACATTTCCAGATTTCCATTTCGGAGATGATTTATTGAGATCTGGTTTTACTACAGTAGTTGCAGTACGTTGGGGTTTATGATGAGAGTTAGTAGAGAAGTTTGAAACACTCTTCCCATCTTGGTTGGCTCTTTGTCTTTCGACTAGGGTATGTAAACCTTCTGTAATTTCATTCATGGACAGAGAGGTTTTATTGTACATAGTACACAATTTATCTAAAGTCTCTCTCGGTAATTTGCGCCTTACAACTACCTTTGTCATCCATTCAGCAGTCTGAATTTGGACTTTAAGGCTTAAGGCCTTGAGTAAAGACTCTAGCTCTAGTCTGAAAGTTTGGAGAGAATCTGTAGAATTATTAGCAGATGGTAAATCCAGCAATTTTTGGACTAAGATAGTAATAGTTCTTTCCTTGTTATCGTAGTTGCTCTTAAGCAATTGAACAGCTAGGTCGTAACCATCACTGGTCAGTGTTATGTTAGATATTACCTTCAAGGCTTCATTTCGTAACAAGCCTTGTAAATAAGTGAACT
The DNA here is from genome assembly GCA_020271785.1 of Procambarus virginalis. Taxonomy (NCBI): domain Eukaryota; kingdom Metazoa; phylum Arthropoda; class Malacostraca; order Decapoda; family Cambaridae; genus Procambarus; species Procambarus virginalis. The sequence goes on along the minus strand of WNGS01015931.1, from coordinate 2,191 downwards.
TAGTTGTTTGAGGGATGTTAGTTTTAGAGTCTACTGCATCCACGAATTTACTATAGAAATCATCCCAACTCTCATTCTCGTTACCAGAGAATGTGGGTATATTGATCTGAGGTAATTTGACATCAGGATCTGGATGTGCAGTAGAGGCTGTTATTAATTTGTTTTTAGCAATTTGCCTTTTGAAGGGTTGAAGTTTAGCCTGTACATCATCTTCGTACTGGGCTAAATCATTTACAATGTCCTCAAGTTCAGTTTCACCTATTGAGGTTTGGTAAAGTTCTGTCAAGTACAGATTCATATGCTGTTTAATATGCTCGAATTTGCTTTCAGCAACTTGAAGTAAGTCCTCTAATTCAATGTAGTCAACAGGTGACTGTTGTGACAGATTTTGACACTTGGTAATCTGTCGGGTCAAGTGACCTTTCAGACCGGTAAGGGTCCTTTTCATTTTGTCAGCCGTTTCCATCTTGCTGGGTAAGGACTGGTCTGAATGTAAATAGTTGTTACTGATGTAACTGGGATATTGGCTCATTCAATGGAGCTCAATATCAGTATAATAGCCTAATGTATTGAATAGACTATAATACCTCGTTTAGAGGTTAATTTGCCTACCTAACAATAGATAGCTAATATTTTTGAGTAGTATTCGAATGCCACTATTGGATTTTCGTCCGGTTAGCTCATCAATTATCACCATTCGATCCAACAGTGAACATTCGGCAGTACTCAAAAAAAATACACGAATAATATGTTAAAAGCACAAAAGGAGTTTTGGTAATCCCACCCCAAATCAGGGTCAGCACAATCTAAATAATATGTATGTACACCAGTACTGTCTAGTACAGTACTCGTTAATAATTCCTACCTAGGAATGACTAAATGATTTAGGCTGCATTTGTACAAACATTAGTACAATTACAGTCTAAATATCCTACCTCATCAAAGGTTGGCATATATTGAATCGTGCAGTAATATAGATATATGGTGCTATGTTTTTGGGATTTTTTGTTTTAATATATATGTTTGTGCTTAGAAACACAAGTGAAATTTTAGAAATATACAACACTAAGGTTGCTTTATGCATAAAGTATTAATAGAAATGTTAATAATAATAAATGAGTTTTAGGCTGTAATATGGGCAGTCTGCTGACAGCCGTAAATAATGAAATATATTGGTAAATAGCCTAAGAATATTAACACATGATAAATAGTGTTAGTAAATAAGTAATTATATGGTGTGTAGGATAGCTTAATTTTCAGCTATCTAGGTTCGAAGGACCAAAATTTGTCCGAGAACCTGTATATTTAACATTGATCTATCCGGTTCGCGAAGGACCAAAATTTTGTGGGGAAAACCTGACTCCAATAACTAATAACTTGTTTTGGGCTCTGAGACCCAGTAACTAATAATTAAATGAATATATATTTATACTTCGATAGCTATGAAGGACCACCACTTTTTGAGAAAAAGTGGAAAACAAAGAGACAATGGAAAAAACTGATCCTAGGAACTAGTGTCCTATGGATCTTGGTAAAACTGTAATGCTTATATGAATGGAGTCAAATTCACTACACAAAATTGGGGGGTTACATGCTAAAAGATTAATACATCCCTAGCATTATTCTGGTGCTGGTTCTTCACCAGAGTAAATCAAAGGTAAAAGTCAATAAATGTATAATATATAATATTGATGGAGGTAAATGCACCTCAATATACTACTGAAATGTTGAACAGCATCAGTAAATCAAAGGGTTAGTATAATTGATCTCTTTAGGAGATCACTACTGTAACTATGGAGTTATTGCTACTGATGGAAAAATGGACAGCTTAGCTGTGAGCTAGTGAGTGTAATCGGTTGCTACACTCCACCGACGACGTGTTGCATAGGGTAAATTGTTGCACAGAACGGTGGGGAAGCCTAGCACCTCGGTTGAAGTCGCCTTGGTACTGAAAGGCAATTACATTGTAGATATCTTCTACACAATAGGTAATTACATTTACATCCTAAATCATGAGGATGACGGTAGTAAATTATCAGCTAATGTCTGAACAATTTGTATCATAGAAATAAACTGATAATCATATAATTAGATGGCAAATTTAATTAAGACACGTACTATATTTTGTTGGTTTGCATTCGGCCTAACGACTGCTAACCTAAATGTTAATAGTGGCCACATAATAACAAAA
>WNGS01015928.1:14618-63552 GCA_020271785.1 Procambarus virginalis | reverse complement strand
CAAGTAGCGAATCTTAAACAACAAAACAACAACTCGTCTCATCACAGTCGACTTGATAATGGGTCAGGACGGACCGAAACGTCGTCTTTCAATTTGTAATGAGTGGTTAGGTTAACAGCTTGAAATAGTCATTATTATTTTAAATTTTTATTAATTATAGTATAAAATTATTATATTTTAAACGGTAACAAATTTTTTTAAAGAAATTTTGATTGTATATGAAATTACAAAATTATAGTTTAATAATCAGAAAGTCAATGCATTTACGCAGTAATTTATTTCTACATTGAAAGACGTTTTAGTAGTTTTATAAATTTGTTAAATTCAATATTTAACTAAAGCTCCTAGTATAACGCTTTAATCGCGTATAATACAAGTGCTGTCTGTACCTCAACTGTCACAAGCACAATTTCTCAATAGTCACCAGCAAAAGGCCTATTTATCGTGTCTGAGAGCTTGTGTGAGGCCTGGACCAGACACCTTGTGTGAGGCCTGGACCAGACAGCTTGTGTGAGGCCTGGACCAGACAGCTTGTGTGAGGCCTGGACCAGACACCTTGTGTGAGGCCTGGACCAGACAGCTTGTGTGAGACCTGGACCAGACAGCTTGTGTGAGGCCTGGACCAGACAGCTTGTGTGAGGCCTGGACCAGACAGCTTGTGTGAGGCCTGGACCAGACAGCTTGTGTGAGGCCTGGACCAGACAGCTTGTGGGAGGCCTGGACCAGACAGCTTGTGTGAGGCCTGGACCAGACAGCTTGTGTGAGGCCTGGACCAGACAGCTTGTGTGAGGCCTGGACCAGACAGCTTGTGTGAGGCCTGGACCAGACAGCTTGTGTGAGGCCTGGACCAGACAGCTTGTGTGAGACCTGGACCAGAGAGCTTGTGTGAGGCCTGGACCAGACAGCTTGTGTGAGGCCTGGACCAGACAGCTTGTGTGAGGCCTGGACCAGACAGCTTGTGTGAGGCCTGGACCAGACAGCTTGTGTGAGGCCTGGACCAGACAGCTTGTGTGAGGCCTGGACCAGACAGCTTGTGTGAGGCCTGGACCAGACAGCTTGTGTGAGGCCTGGACCAGACAGCTTGTGTGAGGCCTGGACCAGAGAGCTTGTGTGAGGCCTGGACCAGACAGCTTGTGTGAGGCCTGGACCAGACAGCTTGTGTGAGCCTGGACCAGACAGCTTGTGTGAGGCCTGGACCAGACAGCTTGTGTGAGGCCTGGAGCCAAGATCAGCGAACTTGCGGTAGAGTTCGGAGTTTGGAATTTACATCTTGATATAATTATTAATATTTATAAAAATATATATTTTTTTATTATGTATTTTATTCTTTACTTTTCTTAAAAAATTTAACGAAAAATTAAGAAAAATTAAATATATTTAGAAATATAGTATAAGAAGTTACAAAGTTTTAACTTTTTACGCAGTCAAATAATTATTATAGGTAGAGAGAAAAAGGTCGGCAGTATTTGGTGATTCTGATAAATTTTTAAATTATCTCTCATAAGACTTATAAATATTTAATTGTTCGGTGGTCGGGTCCTGACAGGTGAATGGACAGTGTTTCGGATTCTCTGTCCTGAGATTCTGGGTTTGATATCTGGTGGAGGCGGAAACAAATGGGCAGAATTTCTGCCACCCTGATGCCCTGTTCACTTAGCAGTAAATAGGTACCTGGGAGATAGAGAGAGGGAGTAGTAGTAGGCATCCTTCAGTCTCGGGAGACTATGGAGTTGCGCTCTGGTTGTCAATCCTGGTGCAGCGTCTGGTGTGACTGATGAGGCCAATCCGAGAGTGGCAGTCCATCCCACACTGAGCACAAACGAAGTCCGATTCTGGTCTGTCTTCCTGGCTACCGGCTTTCCTTCTCTGTCTCTTTGCCTCCGATTCCTTGGCAAGTGACTCCTCGAACTTGGAGAGACCTCTTTGAACAGACTGCCTCCAGGCTGAACGGTCTGCAGCCAGTGTCTTCCATATAGCAAGATCGACGTCCATGGCTTTCAGGTCCCTCTTGCATACGTCTTTGTACCGTAGCTGGGGCTTGCCTGTTGGACGCTTTCCCTGCATCAGCTCTCCGTACAGGAGATCCTTGGGGATCCTGCCGTCGCCCATTCGCACAACGTGCCCGAGCCAGCGCATTCGTCTCTGTTTCAGCATTGTGTACATGCTGGTGATTCTTGCTCTTCCCAAGACGTTGTTGTTTGTCACCTTGTCCTGCCAGGTGATGTCCAAGATGTGTCGAAGGCAGCGCATGTGGTAGGCATTCAGCTGTCTTTCCTGACGGGCGCGGAGTGTCCAAGACTCACTGCCATAAAGGAGAGTGCTCAGGACACAGGCTCTGTAAACCTGAATCTTTGTATACTCAGTCAGCCTATTGTTGGCCCACACTCTCTTTGTCAGTCTGGACATGGTAGTAGATGCCTTACCGATGCGTTTGTTTAGCTCCGTATCAAGAGAGAGGGAGTCAGAGATTGTGGAGCCCAGGTACACGAAGTCGTGAACGACTTCCAGTTTGGAATCGGAGATGCCGATGTCAGGTGGGGAGTCCACTCCTTGTCCCATGACTTGTGTTTTCTTCAGGCTGATGGTGAGTCCGAAAGCCTGAGAGGCCTCGCTGAAGCGAGTCATGAGCCGTTGGAGGTCTTCGGCTGAGTGGGCAGTGACTGCTGCGTCGTCGGCAAAAAGGAAGTCGCGCAGACACCTCAGCTGAACCTTCGTCTTGGCTCTCAGCCTGGCGAGGTTAAAGAGCTTTCCATCCGACCTGGTCCGGAGGTAAATGCCTTCCGTGACAGATCCGAAGGCGTGCCGCAGCATAACTGCGAAGAAAATCCCGAATAGGTTGGAGCCAGTACGCAGCCCTGCTTTACTCCACTTCGGATGTCAAAGGCGTCTGATGTTAGGCCATCAAAGACCACGGTGCCCTTCATGTTCTCATGGAAAGATCTGATGATGCTGAGGAGCCTGGGTGGGCATCCGATCTTGGGCAGGATCTTGAACAGGCCATCCCTGCTGACGAGGTCGAAGGCCTTCGTCAGCAGAGGGAGTACAGGTTACATATTCGTTATTAGAGTTTCAATTTTTATTAATTAAGCTCTCATTACAAGAGCTATATATATCGTATTTCAGCAAGTACTATAATTGCCACATTGTCACAAGCACAATTTCTGAAGTCACCAGCATAAGTCCTATTGGTGGTGCCTGAGAGCTTGAGTATAGAGCTTGAGCGAGGCCGGGAGTAGAGAGCTTGAGGGAGGCCGGGAGTAGAGAGCTTGAGGGAGGCGGGAGTAGAGAGCTGGCATGAGACCAGGAGTAGAGAGCTTGAGCGAGGCCGGGAGTAGAGAGCTTGAGCGAGGGCGGGAGTAGAGAGCTTGAGCGAGGGCGGGAGTAGAGAGCTTGAGCGAGGCCGGGAATAGAGAGCTGATCGAGGCCGGGAGTAGAGAGCTTGAGTGAAGACTGGAGCCATGAGCAGAGAGCTTGAGGCCGAGAGCAAGAGCTGGGGGGGGGGGGACGTCTTGATATATGCAGATGATGAGTCACAATAACGTGGCTGAACAATGTTGACCAAACAACACACTAGAAATTGAAGAGACGACGACGTTTCTGACCGTCGTGGACCATTATCAAGTCGACTGTGTATCAGAGGTGATACACATCATACCCAACATGAACCTGAGTCCTGGCTTTGTTGCTGTTGACTCTTTCCTTTCACAGTATATACTCAAATGTTCTAAACTTTCTAACAAACGTGACCTAACATAAGCCTTCCCTTCCTTTTATCTTTCTCTTGTTTTCTCTTATGATCCTTTTCTTATTCCTATTATTACCCTCTTTATTACACCTTACCTTCCGTACCTTTTGCCTTGCTCTTATTTCCTCTACGATTTCCATCTCCTCACCTCTCTCTTGCCTATTTATTGCCCTTACCTCCCTCGTCTCAGATACGCAGTACTTGCCCCGCTCCTGTGCCAGGTAAGTTACGGGCTCACCATAGCCCGTGCTACTTGGAACTTGTTCCGAGTAGCTGAATCTATAACAACTACAATAACAACCTCGTCTCACAGCATCCATTTTTCAGCACCGCTCCTGTGCCGGGTAAGTCCACTGCGGGCTCACCATAGCCCGTGCTACTTGTCCCGCTCCTGTGCTAGGTAAGTTACGGGTTCACCATAGCCCGTGCTACTTGGAACTAGTTCCGAGCAGGTGAATCTATAACAACAACAACAACCTCGTCTCATCACAATGGGCTTGATAATTGTCCAGGACGGGCCGAAACGTCGTCGCTTCAATTTCTAATGAGTGGTTTGGTTAACAGCTTGATATAATCATTATTAAACTTTAATAATTACAGTAAAAAATTATTAAATTTTAAGCGTTAACAAAATTTTTAAAGGAATTTTGATTGTATATGAAATTACATAATTAGAAAATAATTAATCAAAAAGTCAATCATATTTACGCAGTAAATTTATTTATATATTGAAAGACTCAATTCTTACTAATAAGTTAGTTAATATAAAAATTTAAACTAAAGCTTTGATTGTAAAGCTTTATATCTCGTTTAATGCTGTCAGTACCTCAACTGTCACAAGCACAATTTCTCAATAGTCACCATCTAAAGGCCTATTTGTTGAGCCTGAGAGCTTGTGTGAGGCCTGGACCAGAGAGCTTGTGTGAGGCCTGGACCAGACAGCTTGTGTGAGGCCTGGACCAGACAGCTTGTGTGAGGCCTGGACCAGACAGCTTGTGTGAGGCCTGGACCAGACAGCTTGTGTGAGGCCTGGACCAGACAGCTTGTGTGAGGCCTGGACCAGACAGCTTGTGTGAGGCCTGGACCAGACAGCTTGTGTGAGGCCTGGACCAGACAGCTTGTGTGAGGCCTGGACCAGACAGCTTGTGTGAGGCCTGGACCAGACAGCTTGTGTGAGGCCTGGACCAGACAGCTTGTGTGAGGCCTGGACCAGACAGCTTGTGTGAGGCCTGGACCAGACAGCTTGTGTGAGGCCTGGACCAGACAGCTTGTGTGAGGCCTGGACCAGACAGCTTGTGTGAGGCCTGGACCAGACAGCTTGTGTGAGGCCTGGACCAGACAGCTTGTGTGAGGCCTGGACCAGACAGCTTGTGTGAGGCCTGGACCAGACAGCTTGTGTGAGGCCTGGACCAGACAGCTTGTGTGAGGCCTGGACCAGACAGCTTGTGTGAGGCCTGGACCAGACAGCTTGTGTGAGGCCTGGACCAGACAGCTTGTGTGAGGCCTGGACCAGACAGCTTGTGTGAGGCCTGGACCAGACAGCTTGTGTGAGGCCTGGACCAGACAGCTTGTGTGAGGCCTGGACCAGACAGCTTGTGTGAGGCCTGGACCAGACAGCTTGTGTGAGGCCTGGACCAGACAGCTTGTGTGAGGCCTGGACCAGACAGCTTGTGTGAGGCCTGGACCAGACAGCTTGTGTGAGGCCTGGACCAGACAGCTTGTGTGAGGCCTGGACCAGACAGCTTGTGTGAGGCCTGGACCAGACAGCTTGTGTGAGGCCTGGACCAGACAGCTTGTGTGAGGCCTGGACCAGACAGCTTGTGTGAGGCCTGGACCAGACAGCTTGTGTGAGGCCTGGACCAGACAGCTTGTGTGAGGCCTGGACCAGACAGCTTGTGTGAGGCCTGGACCAGACAGCTTGTGTGAGGCCTGGACCAGACAGCTTGTGTGAGGCCTGGACCAGACAGCTTGTGTGAGGCCTGGACCAGACAGCTTGTGTGAGGCCTGGACCAGACAGCTTGTGTGAGGCCTGGACCAGACAGCTTGTGTGAGGCCTGGACCAGACAGCTTGTGTGAGGCCTGGACCAGACAGCTTGTGTGAGGCCTGGACCAGACAGCTTGTGTGAGGCCTGGACCAGACAGCTTGTGTGAGGCCTGGACCAGACAGCTTGTGTGAGACCTGGACCAGACAGGTTGTGTGAGGCCTGGACCAGACAGCTTGTGTGAGGCCTGGACCAGACAGCTTGTGTGAGGCCTGGACCAGACAGCTTGTGTGAGGCCTGGACCAGACAGGTTGTGTGAGGCCTGGACCAGACAGCTTGTGGGAGGCCTGGACCAGACAGCTTGTGTGAGGCCTGGACCAGACAGGTTGTGTGAGGCCTGGACCAGACAGCTTGTGGGAGGCCTGGACCAGACAGCTTGTGTGAGGCCTGGACCAGACAGCTTGTGTGAGGCCTGGAGCCAAGATCAGAGAACTTGGGGTAGAGTTCGGAGTTTGGTTTTCACAACTTGACATAATCATTATTGTTGATAAAAATATATATTGCCCTACTGTATTATTTATTTTCTATATTTTTCTTAAACGCTTTCAACGAATAAATAAAAATAATAAAATGTTTAGAAATATAACATAAAAATTACAACCTTTAACTTTTTTACGTAGTCAACGAATTAATACAAGTACCTGTAGTTATATATGTCGTCACACACAGTGCTTTGCTCTAAGAGGTCAGACCCACCCTGATCCGGTGCATTATACCGGTAAGAGACGGGAGACCTCTTAAAGAAAGTGCAACCCTCTAGTTCAGGCTCTCCTGCACCCAGCACTGCCGGGTGGATAAATATAGGGCAGCAACGATTAGAGCCTCCTGAACATGCTGTTCAGAGTGAAGGTGCGGTTCCGAGGAACCGACACCACATACAGCAAGATCGAGATAATGAATCTACTATCATCAACCTCTGGGGTAGCACCCATCGACGTCGTTATGGACGTGAATGGGCCCCAAATTCTTTTCAGTAGTGCAGCAGCACTAGAAAGCCTATTCACCACGACAACGACCACTGCACTCGAAGCACAGGGCCTAACACTCGTGCCTCCCTACCAGTTCCTGGCAGTAAGGACTATATTCATTCACAGAGTGAGTGACATCATCGCTGAACGACCAGCTTCTGAGATTGTGAAGAGCATAAACACCCAAAACAGATCCCTCACGGCCATATCGGCCCACCTCATTCAGCAGGATGTAAACAGAAAGCCAACCCTCAAGGTCACCCTCAAGACTCCGGCAGAGGCTACTCTCGCGGCCGACAACGGCCTCAGATGCTGTGGAGTGGCCTGCACACCCCACCAGATCTCCAGGCAGCGATATTTCCACCTGCGTCAGTGCTTTCGGTGTTATCAATACACCCACTATTCACAAAAGTGCCCAAATCCGAAGCAGAAATGCAGCATCTGTGCTGGGGAACATCATCACAAGACCTGCACAGCTGCCACCAAACGTTGTCTACTCTGCGACGGTGACCACACAGCCGTCTCTCAAGACTGCCCCAAGCGACAAGAGGAAATCAAGCAAATGACAGAAGCCAGACCAAGAAACTCTACTCCAAAAACGAAGGAATTTAATATTCAAGAACAAGCCTTCCCAACTCTCCCGACTAGTGGCGCCGCGAGCGGCGTGCAACCCAACTACTGGACCAGCAACTCCCGCGCCAGCCAATCACAGCATCAGACGACGCCTCTGCACCAATCCTCACTCACACCGCCTCCAGCCACCTCTGACAGCACTGTAGCAGCTTTGATACACTTCGCTACTGAACTCTCAGGAGGTGATCTCAGACAACGGTACAGAATACTAAATGAACTATACAAGGCAAACAATCTTCCCACGTTCGTAATTCCAGAGGCCATGTTTACTGCTGGCTCCTCTCCACCAGAGCCCGACCCCGTTCCAGAGACGCCTGTCAACCTGGACCCTACAACTCCAGATACACCAGCAACTCCAGATACACCAGCAACTACATCTCCTGCAAGTTACACCACGTCTTCTGATGACGACTCGAACGCCTATGTTGAAATTGAAACACAAACATCACCTCCAGCACCAGAGACCACTGCAGCACACTCACCACCCTCAGCCCAGGAGACAGATTGTGTAGAATCTCCAGAAATGGAAACTCCGGAAATAACAGCAGTGCGTCTACAGCGTGAAAGGAATGCAGTCGGATCGCCCGAGTTCAGAAGGTTCTCCAGCCAGATGTACAACATGACGGCAGACATCATGAAGCAGGCCTACCCAGAAAACACATTCAGTTTACATAACAACGTAATCTTCGAGGAATGCGATGAGTCTACACTGTCACCTGACCTCTTCAACAGTGACTACTCCGAGTACAAACATCAGATGATTACAAGAAGCATGAAGAAATAGCTAAGAAAGAAACCAACCAACTGAGAGCAGCCGCTCTCTTCCCCCTCTTTAGGGGGATGGGGACCTAATTCTGCTCGTTTTGAGATGGTGGTACCCGACGTAGACACACTCCACACACCAAGAGGAAAGAAAACCTCCACTGCCGCCTTCCAGACCCGTCTCCCAGCCTAGCCAGATATGGATTGATACAGCATCTACACTCGGACAAGCAGCTGGGTCAAGCCCTGGCACTTTTTCTTCAACTTCAGCATTTCCTCTCACCGACTTCTCTTCAGCTGTCCCCACTTCAAGGCTCGCCCCAATGGGCATCTTCTCCTGTATCATTCGGATTTCGGATATATGTCACCTGTTAACTATTTATCAATGATAATAAATTTTTAAATTAGCTCTCATAAGAGCTATAATTATCTCATTACTCGATGGTCGGGTCCTGACAGGTGCGTGGATAGTGTCTCGAATTCTTAGTCATGTGGTTCTGGGTTCGATCCCCGGTAGAGGCGGAAACAAATGGGCAAAGTTTCTTTCACGCTTTTACTCCTGTTCACCTAGCAGTAACAGGTTACCTGAGAGTTAGAGAGAAAGGAGAACATGTTACACATTCCTTATTAGTGTTTAATTACTTATTAATTAAGCTCTCATTATAAGAGCTATATATATGGTATTACTGCAAGTACTATAATTGCCACAACTGTCACAAGCACAATTTATGAAGTCACCAGCATAAGTCCTATTGGTGGTGCCTGAGAGCTTGAGTAGAGAGCTTGAGCGAGGCGGGAGTAGAGAGCTTGAGCGAGGCCGGGAGTAGAGAGCTTGAGCGAGGCCGGGAGTAGAGAGCTTGAGCGAGGCCGGGAGTAGAGAGCTTGAGCGAGGCCGGGAGTAGAGAGCTTGAGGGAGGCCGGGAGTAGAGAGCTTCAGCGAGCCGGGAGTAGAGAGCTTGAGCGAGGCCGGGAGTAGAGAGCTTGAGTGAGGCGAGGAGTAGAGAGCTTGAGTGAGGCCGTGAGTAGAGAGCTTGAGGGAGGCCGGAGTAGAGAGCTTGAGCGAGCCGGGAGTAGACAGCTTGAGCGAGGCCGGGAGTAGAGAGCTTCAGCGAGGCCGGGAGTAGAGAGCTTGAGCGAGGCGGGAGTAGAGAGCTTGAGTGAGGCCGGGAGTAGAGAGCTTGAGGAGGCCGGGAGTAGAGAGCTTGAGGGAGGCCGGGAGTAGAGAGCTTGAGCGAGGCCGGGAGTAGAGAGCTTGAGGGAGGCCGGAGTAGAGAGCTTGAGGGAGGCCGGGAGTAGAGAGCTCGTGTGAGGCCGGGAGTAGAGAGCTTGAGGAGCCGGGAGTAGAGAGCTTGAGGAGGCCGGGAGTAGAGAGCTTGAGCGAGCCGGGAGTAGAGAGCTTGAGCGAGGCCGGGATTAGAGAGCTTGAGCGTGGCCGGGAGTAGAGAGCTTGAGCGAGGCCGGGAGTAGAGAGCTTGAGCGAGAGGCCGGGAGTAGAGAGCTTGAGCGAGGCCGGGAGTAGAGAGCTTGTGTGGCCTGGAGTAGAGAGCTTGTGTGAGGCGAGGAGTAGAGAGCTTGTGTGAGGCCTGGAGTAGAGAGCTTGTGTGAGGCCGGGGTAGAGAGCTTGTGTGAGGCGAGGAGTAGAGAGCTTGTGTGAGGCCTGGAGTAGAGAGCTTGTGTGAGGCCGGGGGTAGAGAGCTTGTGTGAGGCGAGGAGTAGAGAGCTTGTGTGAGGCCTGGAGTAAGAGCTTTGTGAGGCCGGAGTAGAGAGCTTGTGTGAGGACGGGAGTAAGAGCTTGAGCGAGGCCTGGAGTAGAGAGCTTGTGTGAGGCCGGGAGTAGAGAGCTTGCATGAGTCCGGGAGTAGAGAGCTTGTGTGAGGCCGGAAGTAGAGAGCTTGAGCGAGGCCGGGTGTAGAGAGCTTTCATGAGGCCGGGAGTAGAGAGCTTGAGGGAGGCCGGGAGTAGAGAGCTTGAGGGAGGCCGGGAGTAGAGAGCTTGAGGGAGGCCGGGAGTAGAGAGCTTGAGCGAGGCCGGGAGTAGAGAGCTTGTGTGAGGCCGGGAGTAGAGAACTTGAGGGAGGCCGAGAGTAGAGAGCTTGTGTGAGGCCGGGAGTAGAAAGCTTGAGCGAAGTCGGGAGTAGAAAGCTTGCGTGAGACAGAGTAGAGAGCTTGCATGAAGACTGGAGCCAGGAGCAAAGAGCTTGAGTGGGGCTTGGGGTTGACAACTTGAAAACATTATTAATATTAGTAAAAGTATATTTTCTCGCAATTGGAAGTAATAATGTTATATCATTGTTTAAACTATAAAAAAAAGATTGAATTAAAAAGAATTAACAGAAGAATAGTATAAAAAATTTCTAATTATTACCATTTACGTAGTTTTCTGATATAAATATATTTACATAATGATGGGCTAAATAAAATTAACAGGCTAACCATAGCCCGTGCTACTTGGAACATAGTTCCAAGAAGGGAATCTTAAACAACAGAACGCAGAGTATTATGACTTACAAAAGTATGATTAATATCTTTAATTTAGTTCATATTAGAAGAGCTATTAATATCGTATTTCTGCAAGTGCCGTTGTTGTCACAGCTGTCACATAATTTCTGAATAGTCACCAGCAAAAGTCCAATTTGTGGTTCTTACGAAATTGTGTGAGACCTGGACCAGACAGCTTGTGTGAGACCTGGACCAGACAGCTTGTGTGAGGCCTGGACCAGACAGCTTGTGTGAGGCCTGGACCAGACAGCTTGTGTGAGGCCTAGACCAGAAAGCTTGTGTGAGACCTGGACCAGACAGCTTGTGTGAGGCCTGGACCAGACAGCTTGTGTGAGGCCTGGAGCCAAGATCAGCGAACTTGCGGTAGAGTTCGGAGTTTGGAATTTACATCTTGATATAATTATTAATATTGATAAAAATATATATTTTTTATTATGTATTTTATTCTTTACTTTTCTTAAAAAATTTTAACGAATAATTAAGAAAAATTAAATATATTTAGAAATATAGTATAAGAAGTTACAAAGTTTTAACTTTTTACGCAGTCAAATAATTATTATAGGTAGAGAGAAAAAGATTGGCAGTATTTGGTGATTCTGATAAATTTTTAAATTATCTCTCATAAGACTTATAAATATTTTATTGTTCGGTGGTCGGGTTCTGACAGGTGAATGGACAGTGATTCGGATTCTCTGTCCTGAGATTCTGGGTTTGATATCTGGTGGAGGCGGAAACAAATGGGCAGAATTTCTGCCACCCTGATGCCGCTGTTCACTTAGCAGTAAATAGGTACCTGGGAGAGAGAGAGGGAGTAGTAGTAGGCATCCTTCAGTCTCGGGAGACTATGGAGTTGCGCTCTGGTTGTCAATCCTGGTGCAGCGTCTGGTGTGACTGATGAGGCCATCCGAGAGTGGCAGTCCATCCCATACTGAGCACAAACGAAGTCCGATTCTGGTCTGTCTTCCTGGCTACCGGCTTTCCTTCTCAGTCTCTCTGCCTCCGATTCCTTGGCAAGTGACTCCTCGAACTTGGAGAGACCTCTTTGAACAGACTGCCTCCAGGCTGAACGGTCTGCAGCCAGTGTCTCCCATATAGCAAGATTGACGTCCATGGCTTTCAGGTCCCTCTTGCATACGTCTTTGTACCGTAGCTGGGGCTTGCCTGTTGGACGCTTTCCCTGCATCAACTCTCCGTACAGGAGATCCTTGGGGATCCTGCCGTCGCCCATTCGCACAACGTGCCCGAGCCAGCGCATTCGTCTCTGTTTCAGCATTGTGTACATGCTGGTGATTCTTGCTCTCCCCAAGTCGTTGTTGTTTGTCACCTTGTCCTGCCAGGTGATGTCCAAGATGCGTCGAAGGCAGCGCATGTGGTAGGCATTCAGCTGTCTTTCCTGACGGGCGCGGAGTGTCCAAGACTCACTGCCATAGAGGAGAGTGCTCAGGACACAGGCTCTGTAAACCTGAATCTTTGTATACTTAGTCAGCCTATTCATGGCCCACACTGTCTTTGTCAGTCTGGACATGGTAGTAGATGCCTTACCGATGCGTTTGTTTAGCTCCGTATCAAGAGAGAGGGAGTCAGAAATTGTGGAGCCCAGGTACACGAAGTCGTGAACGACTTCCAGTTTGGAATCGGAGATGCCGATGTCAGGTGGGGAGTCCACTCCTTGTCCCATGACTTGTGTTTTCTTCAGGCTGATGGTGAGTCCGAAAGCCTGAGAGGCCTCGCTGAAGCGGGTCATGAGCCGTTGGAGGTCTTCGGCTGAGTGGGCAGTGACTGCTGCGTCGTCGGCAAAAAGGAAGTCGCGCAGACACCTCAGCTGAACCTTCGTCTTGGCTCTCAGCCTGGCGAGGTTAAAGAGCTTTCCATCCGACCTGGTCCGGAGGTAAATGCCTTCCGTGACAGATCCGAAGGCGTGCCGCAGCATAACTGCGAAGAAAATCCCGAATAAGGTTGGAGCCAGTACGCAGCCCTGCTTTACTCCACTTCGGATGTCAAAGGCATCTGATGTTAGGCCATCAAAGACCACGGTGCCCTTCATGTTCTCATGGAAAGATCTGATGATGCTGAGGAGCCTGGGTGGGTATCCGATCTTGGGCAGGATCTTGAACAGGCCATCCCTGCTGACGAGGTCGAAGGCCTTCGTCAGCAGAGGGAGTACAGGTTACATATTCGTTATTAGTTTCAATTTTTATTAATTAAGCTCTCATTACAAGAGCTATATATATCGTATTTCAGCAAGTACTATAATTGCCACAATTGTCACAAGCACAATTTCTGAAGTCACCAGCATAAGTCCTATTGGTGGTGCCTAAGAGCTTGAGTATAGAGCTTGAGCGAGGCCGGGAGTAGAGAGCTTGAGCGAGGCCGGGAGTAGAGAGCTTGAGCGAGGCCGGGAGTAGAGAGCTTGAGCGAGGCCGGGAGTAGAGAGCTTGTATGAGACCGGGAGTAGAGAGCTTGAGTGAAGACTGGAGCCATGAGCAGAGAGCTTGAGGCCGAGAGCAGAGNAACATTTTCAATTGTGATCATTGCTGTCTTCTTATATGTGCTATCAATCTGCTGTATGGTGTCTATTAATCTTGTTTAAATTACCAATCAAGTTGTCAATGTATTCAATCAGGGCTTTAATATATCAATGTGCTTTAATATACTTTCTAATCTCTCTCATCTCATTTTTTTTCTTGCAATGTATCTGTTATCATTTTATTAATTCTGCTAGAATTTACCTACTTAAAATTATCTATTAGATTAAGGACCTGAAGGATTAGATTAAGGACAAGACTGTAAATACTATGCTATGTATTCTCACTACCCCAATGTACCTTCTTGTATATAAATAAATAAATAAATAAATAAATAAATAAATAAATAAATAAATAATAAATTGATGAAACGACAAAAAGCATTATTAAGACGCAGTTTTCTCTACAGGCTCACCGGCTGATTCTTGCCATGAGCTCGCCTGTATTTGAAGCCCAGCTCTATGGCCACAAAGCTGTGGGGACGGAGCTTACTCTGACGGACTCCGTCGAGGCCTTCCAGTGGTTGATGGAGTACATGTACTCTGACAGAGTACAGTTCCCCACTACGCCCATGGCCTTGGAGGTCAGTCATCTGGCCAGCAAGTACGAGATGACCGTCCTCAAGTACATATGCTCTGAAGTAAGTTCAAATCCTCTTAAATTGTTTATGAAATTATTCCATTTGTTCTTAAATAAATTGGAGAAGGTAAGATTCTGGGTAAATACTGGCTTGTAAACAGCGTTGCTTGATGTGTGGAGCAAACTATTATACTACCAGGTAATATACTTGTGTGGAGCAAACAATTATACTACCTGGTAATATACTTGTGTGAAGCAAACAATTATATTACCAGGTGATATAATTGACGTGAGATCACTAGATTGTTTCAAACATAAGTTATACCTGTCGATGATTCAATCAAAGTCCCCGCGGCCCGTTCTCGGACCACGACTCCTGGTTGGTGACCTGGTCAACCAGGCTGTTTGATACTGCTGCTCGCAGCCTGATGTATGATTCACAGCCTGGTTGAGCAGGTATCATTTGAAGGTTTTTGTCAAGTTCTCTTTTGAATACTTCGAGAGGCCGGCCTCGTATGGACCCATGGGAGCTGCCTCGTATTGACCAGTAAGAGCTTCCTCGAAAGTATTAATAGGAGCTGCTTCTTATGGACCAATTAGAGCTGCTTCTTATGGACCAATACGAACTGCTTCTTATGGATCAATAGGAGCTGCTTCTTATAGACCAATAGGAGCGGCTTCTTATGAACCAATAGGAACTGCTTCATATGGACCAATAGGAGCTGCCTTGTATGGATCAATAGGAGCTGCCTCGTATGGACCAATTGGAGCTGCCTCGTATGGATCAATAGGCCTTCAGCATTATTTATGCGTTCTTATGTAATATTCGTTATGCTTTCTCATCAGTAGTTGTGTAAAGCTTTGTCTGCATTTTGATGTTGAAATGACTTTCATTCTAAAGTTAGTTTTCATCTTTGGTTTTCCTAGTTTCATGTCATTGTTTATGTCTTAATCTAATTCTATTGTGTGTACTTGGCCACATATTGTCAAGGTTTTTGAATTGTTGAAGTGACAGTATGGTTTTGTCGTCAGCCTATTGACAAAATGTGCGCCATGGTTTTGTCGTCAGCCTATTGACAAAATGTGCGCCATGGTTTTGTCGTCAGCCTATTGACAAAATGTGCGCCATGGTTTTGAGTTTTTGGGATGGCAGGTATGTCGGAATTATTGTGTTGATGGTAAGGGAACATCTGTCTGGTAGTGTCACATCACATCTCTTGGATGGTAGTTTGTCCTTGAGAGTCCATTGTAAAGAAGCCTAACAGGAGTATGTTCTTGAGTCAGGCTCTCGTAAAGAAGCTAAAAAATGGAGGTACAGTATGCAGTTTATACAATGCATACCTCATCTCAGTTATTGTTATTATTATTATTATTATTATTATTATTATTATTATTATTATTATTATTATTATTATACTGGAACTTTAGCTTCTTACTTACAATTACTTGGTACAGAATCGTGGGAAAACAATTATTTAACACCAACTTAGATTTAGACTTTAGCGAGGCTTTTCCTTGTTAATTAATTGTCGGTTATTTGTTTACAGTACTTGTCAAACGCCTTGAATGATGCCAACTATCTTATGGTATACAATGCTGCAGTACAGATGAACATCTCCGACCTCATCAACAAGTGCTCACAGGTAATTAAGAGATCCCCTGGCCGGGGGAGTTCCTTCTGTAGGTTCTGTTTTCTTCATGTGTGATATCACGAGAACTATTCAATGCATACGGAATATTTTTGTCTAAGTACAAACATTATTGCTCAGCGAAATCACAAGAACGTGATGCATCTATGAGGAAATATTGAGGCTGGATGGTGGGATTGAACTTGCATGTTGATGCCATACAATGGGACTGAACCTGCATATTGAACCTGTACGATGGGACTGAACCTGCATATTGAGTTGTACAATAGGATCGAACCTGTGTATTGAGGCTCTACGATGGGATCGAACCATTGTGAATCTAGGGATGTTGGTTCAATCTCATTTTATGGCTTCTATATTTTCTCATAGATACATAGATCTTTGTTATAATTATAATATTCATTTGCTTCAGATTATAATATCCTCTTTGTTCATATGATAATGTTTGCTTTGTTCAGATTATAATATCATCTTTGTTAAGATTAACTGCTATATTATATGTTTACAATATAACGTTTGTTTACAATATAATAGTTTTTATTTATACTATAATAGTTTTTATTTACACTATAATACGCTCTGTTTACAGTATAATGCTCTTTATATGCATTATAATTCTCTACGTTTACATCGTAATACAGTACTCTATATATGCGCATTATAATAACCTTTGTTGACATGCAGTTATATAATGTTGACATGCAGTTATATAATGTTGACATGCAGTTATATAATGTTGACATGCAGTTATATAATGTTGACATGCAGTTATATAATGTTGACATGCAGTTATATAATGTTGACATGCAGTTATATAATGTTGACATGCAGTTATATAATGTTGGCATGCAGTTATATAATGTTGACATGCAGTTATATAATGTTGACATGCAGTTATATAATGTTGACATGCAGTTATATAAGTGTTGACGTTATAATACTGGGTGGTCAGATAATGCTGGGCTCCGCGAGCAGCGTGTTCTCTAAGCAACACATCACCCAACTGAGCCGGTGGGCGCTGAAACATCTCTTGGAGCAGCCTCATGCCATTGTCAACGAGGTCACTGTCTTCAATTCTCTGATCACATGGTACGGGTCTTTTTGGTTGTAAATATAATTGTTGTAATATACTGGTATTAGTATACTGTGTATATATATATATATATTTTTTTCTCTCTTTGGGTGATGTGGTAAGGAACACGTGGATGAATAGCATAACATAAGGGGTATTAATTGGGAGTTAAATGTAACAACATGGGTAGCTTATGTTCCTAAGGTAGGGTCATGGGATCCTGTCTCTGCGTTGGCTCTTGAAGTGGGTACAATGTAATTGCGAAAGCCGCAATCATTGATTGCGTCGAAAATGTAAGCTAATTTTTATTTGCTAGGGCGCAGCATCAGCTAGAGTTTCGAGGGAGTAATTGCACACCGAGCGACCTGCGTCAGGAGATGAACGACTTCCTCCCTCTGGTGCGGTTCCTCACTATGACCACCGACGAGTTCGTTGAGAACGTCGTCCCCACCGAGGTCTTCACCCTGGAGGAAACGTGCGCCATCTTGAGGAACATGAAGCATATTGAAGGTGTACCTCTACCAAGAGTTTGTTCCACTTCAAGAGAGAGAAGAGACAAAAGAGCGAATTTCCAGTGAAATGTTGATCATGTTTTTGCAGTTGGGAACAGCTGCAAATTTCAGTGTAAAAATGTATTTTCTAAGGAAACTATATATGCACTAAAGGAGATTTGTGTTTAGGATTTAAATCTTGATTTATGTTCACAGTATTTCACCATATTGTTTATATCAAGTATTGTTAATGTTATCATAATAAAATATTTATATTTTCCTTTCCTATTTGGGGTCTGTAGATGTGTACAGTATTTGGAAATATGTGGACTTCAGACTTTCATATTGAAATTTGTGGTTTCAACACTTTTATGTTGCAATTTTGGTTCCTAAACTTCTATATCATTTTTTGAGCAGTGAACATATTTTAAGGAATAGTGATTTTGTTAAGGAGAAATATTCTTCAGTATATTGATGTGATTAATTGTAAGTGTTTATAGTTTACTGATGTGGAATGTTTCACTCACATTAATGTTTGTTTTGTTGTGATAAATACACTTAAAGTCAAAACCTATTGGGGTTGTGTTTTGCTCAGGAAATATTATTAAATATTTATGGAGATGACGTTGTGTACTCTACCTCCTTAATGCATTAATTAGTATTCGTGAAATAATTCCCCTTCTTGGGGGACAGGAAGACTGCAGTAATTAGGCATATTGATGTTACCCAAGGCCAGGGGTGGGGAAGTTATGGCACGCATACCCAGTGCCCAGGGCGGCTCTTGGCAACCAGTGCCGCATCTTTATAATAAATTAAGATTATCAGTACTGCCAAATGAAGAAACAAATATTAAAAAAAAAACTACAGGGAGCATTAAGAAGTAGTGCTCAGGAAGTTGGAGAAAGTTCGACGGTATTTCATCAGAACAATGAGGCATGACTTACGGGGAACGGCTATGTGAATTGAGCCTCACATCGCTGGTGGACAAGAGTTAGGAAAGACATGATTGCCACATGCAAAATTCTCAGAGGTATTAATTGAGTAGATAAAGACAGACAATTTAGCATGGATGGTACTCGAACAAGGGGACACAGGTGGAAACTGAGCACCCAAATGAGTCACAGAGACACTAGAAAGATTTTTTCAACAATTGGAATGCATTAGGCAGTGATATGGTAAAGGCAGACTCCATACACAGTTTCAAATGTAGATATGATAGATCCCAGTAGGCTCAGGAACATTGTACATCAGTTGATTGACAGTTGAGAGGCGGGACCAAAGAGCCAAAGCTCAACCTCTCACTCCTACGTAGCACAATTACGTGAGCACAGAAGTTTGGCGCCAGGTAGAGGGTTGTGGGAACCTTGACGTGGGTATACACATTGTATAAATCAAATCAAATGTTTATTCAGGTAAAAGTATATACATAGAAGATTAGTTACAAACATAATGTTGGATTTATAGATAGAGCTAGTACATACAATACCTAAAGCCACTAGTACGTATAGCGTTTTGGGCAAACGCTATGAGATTCATTACGAGATACTTCGCCATCTTCCTCCTTGCACGTTTTAGTATTTACCGAGTGTTTATAACCGTGTCTGGGAGTCGTCGTCAGTCCCTGAGGACTGGCTTGGGGGCGATTGTTCTTCCTATTCGGAAACCTGGTTCTCTACGGTCATCCCCTAAAGACTTCCACTCCATTGCTCTCACGAATTGTGTTTGCAAACTCTTTGAGTGTATGATCAATATCCGTCTGATGTGGTTCTTAGAACACTATCACCTCCTCTCTCCTTCTCAATTTAACTTTCGCAAGTGTCACAGCACGACTGATGTCCTCGTGAACTTGGAGGTCTATATTCGTACTGCCTTTGATGCGAAGACCTCTGTTGGTGCTGTCCTTTTTGACCTGGAAAAGGTTTAAGACGCCACCTAGAGATACCATATTCTGTCCCAACTACGTTCTTTTGGCCTTCGTGGTAATCTGCCTCTCTTCCTCCAGAGCTTCCTCTCTAGTCGTTGCTGTAGAGTGAGGCAAGTATCGCTCTCTCTCTGCCTCTTTAAGGCAATACGAAGGTGTACCCCAAGGTAGTTCCGAGCACTACTCTTTACCTGGTTGCCCTCAATGGTCTTCTTTCCTACCTTCCTTCTGACATTTTCTCCACTCTTTATGTCGACGATTTTACCCTCTGCTGTCAAGATGATGACTCGCCTCTCCTCCAACGGCGGCTTCAACTTGCGATTGATGCCGTGTCGTCCTGGGCTACCAATCATGTTTTCAAGTTCTCACTCGCTAAGACTTGTGCTATGACCTTTATTCGGAAACAGGTCGTCCTTCGACCTCCTCTGTCATTTTATGGTAATCCTCTTTTGTATAAGGATTCTGCTAAACTTCTGGAGTTGGTCTTTGACACTCGCTTGTCCTGGTCACCCCGTATCTTCTACCTCCGGGTTGAAAGCTCAACCCGGAGGTTGAAAGCTCAACCCGGAGGTTGAATGCTCAACCCGGAGGTTGAATGCTCAGGGTTGAATGCTTATTAACTTATTAAAGGTCTTGTCCCATACTTCCTGTGGAGCTGATAGACACACACTCCCCTCTTTACATTTCACTCTTGTGCTGACTAATCTCGATTATAGCTGTCCTGCTTACTCGTCTGCCTCTCCCTCCACCCTTCCTCGTCTTGATGCTCTTCACCATCCTGGGCTCCGTCTTAGCTCTGGTGCCTTTCGTTTGACCCCATCCAGAGCCTGTATATTGAGGCCGGCGTCCTGTCTCTACAGGACCGCCGTGATCGCTACTGTCTTCGCTACTTGTCGCGGTCCCTTCAACACCCTCACTCTCGCTTATGTCGTGCCTTTACCATTACCCGTCTGGTGGGCCCTGTTCCCCTTCACCACCTTCCCCTTTCTGTACGATTGTCTCGCTTGGAAGCTTCTCTCTCGGTTCGTGTTGCTCTTCGTGTCATCCCGTCCTTGCCCCCATGGAGGGTCCCTCTTCCTAAGTTTTATAGAACCTTGACCTGCATGACTAAGGCTTTTACACCTCCTACAGTTCTGAAATGCCTTTTCCATGCTTACTTTTCTTCACACTCCCACTCTATCTCCATCTTCACCGATGGGTCTAAGTCTGCAGACGGTGTGGGCTACTCTGTTGTGTTTCCTGACCACACCTATATTACACACAGAGATCACACTAAAGTGATGCATCAAATGAACAAATGTGTGTAATGATGTAAGGGCGAAGAGGGAGAACGGCCTATTGACATAGCTCGGGTGCAGGGGGGAGTTGTGTAAAATCCTGGTTTGTGCCTCTGAGAGGCTACGGGATCAAGTAAGTTCAGTAGAACTTCGGTTTCAACTCTTTTGACCATGTCGTAGCTCAGTCGATTAAGGCAGTGTCTGGGATGCTCCCGGACGCAGGTTCGAATCCCCGTCACGGCCCTTGTGGATTTGTTCACACCAATATGTCTCGCCTGCCTCCGGAGATTGGTGTCTTCACGGCAGAACTTTATGCTATTTTGTTTGCTCTTCGTCAACTGCTCTCTCACCGTAATTCTTCATTTGTTGTTGTAGTTGACTCTGGCAGCGCCCTCATGGCTCTGGAGTCCTTTAATCCCGTGGTCGTCGAAATTCAACACTGGCGGTGTCTTATCTCCAGCAGATTTAAGACTGGAGTTTTGCTGGGTTCGCAGCCATATTGGTGTTTCTTTATATGAGCAGGTGGACGCTGCTGCGAAGGAGGCTATCCGCACTTGTCCCATCTAAATAGTAATAGTTAGCGTCCTATGAATATTCCACACTTTTGACGGTGCTACACAGCCTTCCTGGCTTGGTGCCTTCTTTTTTATATTTACTTACTTTCTCTTGTAAGTTCTGCCAGAGTTTCTACAAGTGTTGAACTACCAAGAGCAGAGAGCTTGTGTGAGGCCTGGAGCAGAGAGCTTGTGTGAGGCCTGAAGCAGAGAGCTTGTGTGAGGCCTGGAGCAGAGAGCTTGTGTGAGGCCTGAGCAGAGAGCTTGTGTGAGGCCTGGAGCAGAGAGCTTGTGTGAGGCCTGGAGCAGAGAGCTTGTGGGAGGCCTGGAGCCGAGAGCTCGAATGAAGAAGAGAGCCAAGAGCAGAGAGCTTGAGTGGGGCTTGGGGTAGACAGCTTACAAAAATCATTAATATTAACAAAAATATCTATTGCTGCATTTGGAAATAAATATATTTTACGTTTCTTCGATAGTTTTTACAAATAAAATAAAATTGATTAACAGAAGGATAGTATACAAGAATAGTATTTTTCCTTAGTTCTTATTAATTATAGGATCATAACTAAACTATTTATAGTTAATTATCATTAAGATTAAATATGCCTATGTTTACTATTCAACTTTTTTTTCTTTGCTTTCATTGTTACTTTAGTTGCCTAGCCTCACCATACTCCCTTACTCCAGTGTACCCCTGGCTTTGACTGTGTCTCAAATGCAAATTTATACTTTCAGTGTACCTGAGAGTACTTGTAAGCAATCTACCTCATTTTTTTTGTTTCGTTTCGTGTTTGTCTTGCATAGTCTTGTAATATTTTTATTTTTCCCCCTTTTATATCAAAATTTGTTCATTTTGTAATTGCCTTTTTTGCCTTGTTTTCCTACAACGAGCCTTCTTATGCTAACAAGTATAGACTCAGAACTAAACCTCTTATCCACTATCTATGACAATCATCACTTTAATGATCAAAATTGCAGATATTTACAGCACATGATGTAAACAATGTATTAACACATAATTACAATATCTCTGTAATTAACTTGAATGTAAGATCTCTAAGCAAACACTTTGATGATGTTAGTGCCTTGATTCAAACTGTTGACAACAATTCTCTTTTGTTATACTTACTGAAACGTGGTTAAAAGAGGATTCTACTCAACTCTTCAACATGCCAAACTACTCAGCAATTCACAATTGTCGACCAATTCAGAGAGGTGGTGGTACTGCTCTTTACTACCACCAAGAACTGACGCTAAAAGTAATTAGAACTAGAGACTACTGTGGAGAGCATATCTTCGCCAGCTTCAGAGTCAAGGGTGCCGAGTCTGTCCTGACTGTGGGAGCAGTCTATAGAATTCCTAACACTGATGTGTCCGAATTCAACTCTAACCTTAGGAATCCAATACGAGATAATAGACTGAACAAAAGCCATCTAATTATTTTAAATAAATAAATAAGAATAAATAAATGTTTATTCAGGTAAGGTACATACATACAAGAGGTTATACAAAAATTGATAGATTTTATAGATAGAGCTAGTACATATAATGCCTAAAGCCACTATTACGCAAAGCGTTTCGGGCAGGTATTTACTTTAATATTGACCTCTGGAGCCTGAACACCCTACTGCTGCCAGCTTCCTCAACTGTATGAATTCCTGCTTCCTCATACCCTTATCACTAGACCTACTAGAGTCCCTGGTAGCACTGCCTCTGCAGTACTGCCGCCTCACCTTGCCCGATACGCTCTGCGTACTAGTGGCTTAAGAATTGTATATACTAGATCTATCTATAGATCCAACATTATGTTTATAAATAAACTATGTATGTACTTTCCTGAATAAAATTTACTTACTTACTACAAAATTACATAGTTGTTACTAACTACGCAGTCACTTGGTATATATATATAATAAACATGTAACTACGAAAGGCTCACCATAGCCTATGTTACTTGAAACTTTTTGTACCAGGTAGCGAATCTTTACAACAACGTTACTACTACAAATAAGAGCAGTCAGGAAATTTTGAAATTAGATATTATTACAAAAACTAAATGTTGTGTTATTGCAAGTTCCGTTATTGACGCAATAGTCACAAGCACAATTTCTGAATAGTCACTCGCAATAGATCTGTGTGGTGGTTGAGATTAAGTCAGGCCTGGAGCAGATTGCTTGTGTGAGACCTGGACCAGATTGCTTGTGTGAGGCCTGGACCAGACAGCTTGTGTGAGACCTGGACCAGACAGCTTGTGTGAGGCCTGGACCAGACAGCTTGTGTGAGGCCTGGACCAGACAGCTTGTGTGGGCCTGGACCAGACAGCTTGTGTGAGGCCTGGACCAGACAGCTTGTGTGAGGCCTGGACCAGACAGCTTGTGTGAGACCTGGACCAGACAGCTTGTGTGGGCCTGGACCAGACAGCTTGTGTGGGCCTGGACCAGACAGCTTGTGTGAGGCCTGGACCAGACAGCTTGTGTGAGGCCTGGACCAGACAGCTTGTGTGAGGCCTGGACCAGACAGCTTGTGTGAGACCTGGACCAGACAGCTTGTGTGAGGCCTGGACCAGACAGCTTGTGTGAGGCCTGGACCAGACAGCTTGTGTGGGGCCTGGACCAAACAGCTTGTGTGAGGCCTGGACCAGACAGCTTGTGTGAGGCCTGGACCAGACAGCTTGTGTGAGGCCTGGACCAGACAGCTTGTGTGAGGCCTGGACCAGACAGCTTGTGTGAGGCCTGGACCAGACAGCTTGTGTGAGGCCTGGACCAGACAGCTTGTGTGAGGCCTGGACCAGACAGCTTGTGTGAGGCCTGGACCAGAGAGCTTGTGTGAGGCCTGGACCAGACAGCTTGTGTGAGACATGGACCAGAGAGCTTGTGTGAGGCCTGGACCAGAGAGCTTGTGTGAGGCCTGGACCAGACAGCTTGTGTGAGGCCTGGACCAGACAGCTTGTGTGAGGCCTGGACCAGACAGCTTGTGTGAGACCTGGACCAGACAGCTTGTGTGAGACCTGGACCAGACAGCTTGTGTGAGGCCTGGACCAGACAGCTTGTGTGGGGCCTGGACCAAACAGCTTGTGTGAGGCCTGGACCAGACAGCTTGTGTGAGGCCTGGACCAGACAGCTTGTGTGAGGCCTGGACCAGACAGCTTGTGTGGGGCCTGGACCAGACAGCTTGTGTGAGGCCTGGACCAGACAGCTTGTGTGGGGCCTGGACCAGACAGCTTGTGTGGGGCCTGGACCAGACAGCTTGTGTGAGGCCTGGACCAGACAGCTTGTGTGAGGCCTGGACCAGACAGCTTGTGTGGGGCCTGGACCAGACAGCTTGTGTGAGGCCTGGACCAGACAGCTTGTGTGAGGCCTGGACCAGACAGCTTGTGTGAGGCCTGGACCAGACAGCTTGTGTGAGGCCTGGACCAGACAGCTTGTGTGAGGCCTGGACCAGACAGCTTGTGTGAGGCCTGGACCAGAGAGCTTGTGTGAGGCCTGGACCAGACAGCTTGTGTGAGACATGGACCAGAGAGCTTGTGTGAGGCCTGGACCAGAGAGCTTGTGTGAGGCCTGGACCAGACAGCTTGTGTGAGGGGACCAGACAGCTAGTGTGAGGCCTGGACCAGACAGCTTGTGTGAGGCCTGGACCAGACAGCTTGTGTGAGGCCTGGACCAGACAGCTTGTGTGAGGCCTGGACCATACAGCTTGTGTGAGGCCTGGACCAGACAGCTTGTGTGAGGCCTGGACCAGACAGCTTGTGTGAGGCCTGGACCAGACAGCTTGTGTGAGACCTGGACCAGACAGCTTGTGTGAGACCTGGACCAGACAGCTTGTGTGAGACATGGACCATACAGCTTGTGTGAGGCCTGGACCAGACAGCTTGTGTGAGGCCTGGACCAGACAGCTTGCGTGAGGCCTGGACCAGACAGCTTGTGTGAGACCTGGACCAGACAGCTTGTGTGAGGCCTGGACCAGACAGCTTGTGTGACACCTGGACCAGACAGCTTGTGTGAGACCTGGACCAGACAGCTTGTGTGAGGCCTGGACCAGACAGCTTGTGTGAGACCTGGACCAGACAGCTTGCGTGAGGCCTGGACCAGACAGCTTGTGTGAGACCTGGACCAGACAGCTTGTGTGAGGCCTGGACCAGACAGCTTGTGTGACACCTGGACCAGACAGCTTGTGTGAGACATGGACCATACAGCTTGTGTGAGGCCTGGACCAGACAGCTTGTGTGAGGCCTGGACCAGACAGCTTGCGTGAGGCCTGGACCAGACAGCTTGTGTGAGACCTGGACCAGACAGCTTGTGTGAGGCCTGGACCAGACAGCTTGTGTGACACCTGGACCAGACAGCTTGTGTGAGACCTAGAGCAGACAGCGTGTGTGAGGCCTGGAGCCAAGATCAAAGAACTCTGGTTAGAGTTCGGAGTTTGGGTTTACAGCTTAATATAATCGTTAATTCAGATAAAAATACATATGTTTTTATAAACTTTTAAATTTCTTTAATTTTTCTGAAAAGATTTGAAGAATAGTATTAGAATTAATTAGAATCCTTTGAAATATAATATAAAAAGTTGTAAAGTTTTCTACATTTACGCAGTCAGCTGGATATAATTTATAGATCGATAGCGTTACATTTAATTCTACTTCTGTTACATGAAATTTTTAAATTGGTTCTCACAAGAGCTTCAAGTATCTTATTACTGGATGGGCGGGTCCTGACGGGTGAGTGGACAGTGTTTAGGATTCGTAGTCCTGAGGTTCTGGGTTCGATCCCTGGTGGAGGCAGATACATATGACTAGTTACTTTCACCCTGATGCTTCAGTTCACCTAGCAGTAAATAGGTACCTGGGAGTTAGAGAAAGGAAGTACAGGTTACATATTCCTTATTAGTGTTTAATTATTTATTAATTAAGCTCTCATTATAAGAGCTATATATNGGCTTAGTCTGTTAGGTTAGGAGAGGACACTTTAAATTGACAATTTTCTTGACATTGGGATACAGATGCAACTGGGAGATTGGTGAACCCCGACAGAGAGAGTGCATCTTCTGCCAAACTGTCACAGAAAAGCCATTACTTCACTATCTTCTAGAATGTGAAGCAACCAACGACCTTAGAAGAGCTTTAAGAGTTCCTGAATCTTGCTGTGGCACCTGAACGCCATCAACAGAGCCACTCTCCTGGTCAACAAAGGTGTCCAGCGCTGGACGCCCTCATAAAGACTGTTAAGCAGTATCCTCCCCGCGCGATAACAGCTCGATGATTAAATGCAATGTCAGAATAAGAAAAGAATTACGGAGAAAAAAAAAATTGTACCACTTACGGGCTATTCATGCCCGTGCCACCTCTTGGGTGGCTTATCCTTATCAATCAGGAGTAACCACCATTGTCACCATTGGTCCGGGAGACATCTCCCGTCACGCAGGTGCAGTCGCACCTCCACAGATCTCCAGTATCTCTCTCGATACTGTTAATGGCTCATAAGGGCCACCACTTACGGGCTATTCATGCCCGTGCCACCTCTTGGGTGGCTAATCTTTATCAATCAATCATCGACATTGGGAGGACCATTTGGTCACCATTTGGTCCGGGAGACATCTCCCGTCACGCAGGGTGTAGTCGCACTCCACAGATCTCCAGTATCATCTACTGATACTGGTAATGGCTCAGAAGGGCCACCACTTACGGGCTTTTCATGCCCGTGCCACCTTTGGGTGGCTTAATCTCATCAATCAATCAATCAGACATTGGGAAACCTAAGCGGACGGGCAGAAATATGAGGCTTGTGTGGGTTGGTCAGAGAGCTGTGTGTGCTCTCAGACTAGTTTCATCAGTAAGTTCTGACAGCTGCAAGCACTTTGCCCCAAGAGTGTAAACTTATATGCGGTGCTTACTGTATTAACCTGCAATGTAAATGTGATTCTGTATTGTGTTTGTGGATTGTACTCACTGGACTGTGCGCCTCGTGAGGGACTTGAAGTAGAGGGGGGGGGGGAGCCTAAGAAACAGCCTAAGTACTCTATCCCTTTGAGATGAATTTTATTGTCTCAATAAGCGTACTTGAACTTCCCTCACCTTACTGAATTGACCTGAGGGCCACCAACATAGTGGCCTCGGCGA
Organism: Procambarus virginalis; assembly: GCA_020271785.1. NCBI lineage: Eukaryota > Metazoa > Arthropoda > Malacostraca > Decapoda > Cambaridae > Procambarus > Procambarus virginalis. The sequence goes on along the minus strand of WNGS01015928.1, from coordinate 36,727 downwards.
GAGGACAGTAAGCCAGCGGCTTGTCAAATGTCCCTTATTTGCCCAGATGATAACTTGATCAACTTGCCCTGATGATGACTTGACAAAGCTCTTCACTGAAAATAATGATTTGCATAATATGTCGATGAAAATACTGTTAATACTGTATTACCATTGTTGATGTTTCAGTCAGTCACAAATTTCAGTAATGTAATTCGTGTGTTCAAAGCCTCATTTACTGTTATTTTCTTCGTTAATCTAGTCACTAACTTTCCAATATTTTCTACTTCAACTCTTAAAGTTGTCAGATTTGTGTCTCCAACTGAAGCTGCTTTGTAAATCCAATGCATTTACAAAATCATCCAGATAATCCGCTGCAAACATTTCAAATTACCTCGTGGCGCAGCCGGTAAGACACTCGCCAGGCGCTTAGCGAGGAGCATTGGCTGGGTTGGTATCCTGGCCGGGGAGGATTGACTGGGGACCATTCATTAACTGTAGCCTCTGTTGACCCAGCAGTGAATGGGTACCTGGTTGTTAAACATTTGGCGGGTCGTATTCCATGGAACATTAGGATTAAGAAACGCTATGCGTGCTAGTGGCTTTACGAGAATGAAAGAACTCTTGTATATATAAATAAAATAAAATAAAATGTCTAATGTTTCACTCTGCGCAACTGAATTTTATTGTTTCTTCAAATGATATGAATTTTGTGAATCTGAAACAAAAATTGATAAATCAATATACTCGAATTTACATTTGAAGTTCTGAATCTGGTTTTCTCATGAATTTCAAAATCTGTCATGGTTTTTTTTAATTTAGGTTTGAGAAGTATTTAGAAAGTAGTGGCATTGTCGATATCACGTTTAAATTGTTAAGTTTGATTTTAAAGGCTTTTATGCTATCAAACATAACATAAAGTGTTTTACCAGATCCCTGTAAATTGGGTGTTCGAGTCATTTAAATGTGAAAAGAAATTTGTGAAACATCACTCTACAAATCCATAAAAGTCACATAATTATTGGTATTAAACTTTTCATTCGTCAAAAACCAACGAGTTTCATGCATTCAACAAATCGTTTACTGCGTCAACGAACATCGTTGTACATGAGTAGTTTGTGTTCACTGAACTCCTCCCTCAGTCAATTCTGAAATTGTCAACCCGCGCATAAATATAATTAATTATTTTGGTTACAGTTTTCATCACTTGAAGTTCCTAAGACCAGCTTTTGCCTCCTGTGGGCAACACAACGAAAGCCTACCAGTGGGTATCCAATATATTTTGCAAACATTTACAAAACCTGATTCTTGAGCATTATGCAGTGTGCAGCATCATCAGTTCTCACAGCAGTTTTGGAAGGTCAACCTGTCATTAAACAATCCGTTAACTACTGCCTTGCATATTCCAGCCCCTGTGATATGTTGAGGTAACAGTACCAAGTTTCTCGCATACATCATCATCACCCTTACAACATTGAGCAATACTGACTAGCCTAGCTCATGATGTACCTCCAGCGCTCTCATCATCACAATTGGAAAGGAATTCCTTTATTTTGTTTTGTTGTTTTAGATTCAGCTACTCGGAACAAACGTTCCAAGTAGCACGGGCTATGGTGAGCCCGTAGTGGATTTACCTGGCACAGGAGCAGGCAAGTAGCACGGGCTATGGTGAGCCCGTAGTGGATTTACCTGGCACAGGAGCAGGGCAAGTAGCACGGGCTATGGTGATCCCGTAGTGGATTTACCTGGCACAGGAGCAGGGCAAGTAGCACGGGCTATGGTGAGCCCGTAGTGGACTAAAAAGTTCCTTTACATAACCAATATCTTTTGTCAGCTATTCTGCTGTTGGCTTCCATCTCTAACATTCTATCTTTCACTGAATAGATATTCTATCTATTGTTTCTACTCGCAGGCAACTAACTCTTTAATGCACTGAATATTTTGTTGATCTTGTGGAAAGCCGTCAAAAAGGAGAGGAAGACATTATAGTCATGATGCTCTAATATACTCCGCCTCGCTGAGTGGTTTTCATGGTGAAAATTTTATCTGAAATCTCAAGCCCGAAACAGTTTCATCCAAACATTTGACTTTCATTTTTTTGTATTTTTTGCTGATAAATGCTGATTCGAGATAAATTTCTCGATAAATGTTCGAGAAATTTATCTCGAATGTAAATGTTTCTCATATGTCGAGATAAGTCTCGATAAATGAGGAAGTTGTGCACTGTGCCGTTTCTTGACACGAGATGAATGATGCTCTGTCATCCATTTTGATCATATCAAATCTTTCTCTCCTCAAGGTGCCGTCCCCGTGGCGCAGCGGTAAAGCCCTCACCCTAGCACTTCGCTAGCGCTTTAGCCTGAGTTCGTATCCTGACCGGAGAGGATTGTCTGGGGCACCAATCTTTAACCTGTTCCTTTTAACTGTAGCCTCTGTTCACCCAGCAGTGAATGGGTACCTGGTTGTCAAACGCTTTGGCGGGTTGTATTCCAGGGAACATAGAATTAAGGACCTGCCGGAAACGCTATGCGTGCTGGTGGCTGTACAAGAATCTAACAACTCTTGTATATATATATATATATATATATATATATATATATATATATATATATATATATATATATATATATATATATATATATAAAATATAAAAAGTCGTGAAAATCTCGACTGTGGCTGTTGCTTCTTCCTTCGCTTGAATATTGTCATTTTCTAGTTGTTGAGCTCACATTGTGACCACTGGCAAGGGTAAGTAACATGGTGATAGTGTAGACGTATTAGCCAGTCATTACTACCTCAGTCATATAGCGACGCTGAGAGAAAATACAATATTATTGGATCCGCTAAACTACATATTTACTGTTATCCCTTATCATCCTTTGGTGACTCACAAACATCCTTTGGTGACTCACAATCATCCTTTGGTGACTCACAAACATCCTTTGGTGACTCACAAACATCCTTTGGTGACTCACAAACATCCACGAGAGTTCACTCACAAACATCCACGAGAGTTCACTCACAACATCCACGAGAGTTCACTCACAAACATCATGAGAGTCCACTCACAAACATCCATGAGAGTTCACTCACAAACATCATGAGAGTCCACTCACAAACATCATGAGAGTTCACTCACAAACATCCACGAGAGTCCACTCACAAACATCCATGAGAGTTCACTCACAATCATCCACGAGAGTTCACTCACAAACATCATGAGAGTCCACTCACAAACATCATGAGAGTCCACTCACAAACATCATGAGAGTTCACTCACAAACATCCACGAGAGTTCACTCACAATCATCCACGAGAGTTCACTCACAATCATCCACGAGAGTTCACTCACAAACATCATGAGAGTCCACTCACAAACATCATGAGAGTTCACTCACAAACATCCACGAGAGTCCACTCACAAACATCCATGAGAGTTCACTCACAATCATCCACGAGAGTTCACTCACAAACATCATGAGAGTCCACTCACAAACATCATGAGAGTCCACTCACAAACATCATGAGAGTTCACTCACAAACATCCACGAGAGTTCACTCACAATCATCACGAGAGTTCACTCACAAACATCCACGAGAGTTCACTCACAAACATCATGAGAGTTCACTCACAATCATCCACGAGAGTTCACTCACAATCATCCACGAGAGTTCACTCACAAACATCCACGAGAGTTCACTCACAAACATCCACGAGAGTTCACTCACAAACATCATGAGAGTTCACTCACAATCATCCATGAGAGTTCACTCACAATCATCCACGAGAGTTCACTCACAAACATCCACGAGAGTTCACTCACAAACATCCATGAGAGTTCACTCACAAACATCCATGAGAGTTCACTCACAAACATCATGAGAGTTCACTCACAAACATCCATGAGAGTTCACTCACAAACATCCATGAGAGTTCACTCACAATCATCCACGAGAGTTCACTCACAAACATCCATGAGAGTTCACTCACAATCATCCACGAGAGTTCACTCACAATCATCCACGAGAGTTCACTCACAACATCCATGAGAGTTCACTCACAAACATCCATGAGAGTTCACTCACAAACATCATGAGAGTTCACTCACAAACATCCATGAGAGTTCACTCACAAACATCATGAGAGTTCACTCACAAACATCCATGAGAGTTCACTCACAAACATCCATGAGAGTTCACTCACAAACATCCACGAGAGTTCACTCACAAACATCCATGAGAGTTCACTCACAATCATCCATGAGAGTTCACTCACAAACATCCATGAGAGTTCACTCACAAACATCCACGAGAGTTCACTCACAAACATCCATGAGAGTTCACTCACAAACATCCATGAGAGTTCACTCACAAACATCCACGAGAGTTCACTCACAAACATCCATGAGAGTTCACTCACAAACATCCACGAGAGTTCACTCACAAACATCATGAGAGTTCACTCACAAACATCCATGAGAGTTCACTCACAAACATCCATGAGAGTTCACTCACAATCATCCATGAGAGTTCACTCACAAACATCCATGAGAGTTCACTCACAAACATCCATGAGAGTTCACTCACAAACATCCATGAGAGTTCACTCACAAACATCCATGAGAGTTCACTCACAAACATCATGAGAGTTCACTCACAAACATCCATGAGAGTTCACTCACAAACATCCACGAGAGTTCACTCACAATCATCCACGAGAGTTCACTCACAAACATCCACGAGAGTTCACTCACAATCATCCACGAGAGTTCACTCACAAACATCCACGAGAGTTCACTCACAATCATCCACGAGAGTTCACTCACAATCATCCACGAGAGTTCACTCACAATCATCCACGAGAGTTCACTCACAATCATCCACGAGAGTTCACTCACAATCATCCACGAGAGTTCACTCACAAACATCCATGAGAGTTCACTCACAAACATCCATGAGAGTTCACTCACAAACATCCATGAGAGTTCACTCACAAACATCCATGAGAGTTCACTCACAAACATCCATGAGAGTTCACTCACAAACATCCATGAGAGTTCACTCACAAACATCCATGAGAGTTCACTCACAAACATCCATGAGAGTTCACTCACAAACATCCATGAGAGTTCACTCACAAACATCCATGAGAGTTCACTCACAACATCCATGAGAGTTCACTCACAAACATCCATGAGAGTTCACTCACAACATCCATGAGAGTTCACTCACAAACATCCATGAGAGTTCACTCACAAACATCATGAGAGTTCACTCACAACATCCACGAGAGTTCACTCACAAACATCATGAGAGTTCACTCACAACATCATGAGAGTTCACTCACAAACATCATGAGAGTTCACTCACAAACATCATGAGAGTTCACTCACAAACATCATGAGAGTTCACTCACAAACATCCACGAGAGTTCACTCACAAACATCATGAGAGTTCACTCACAAACATCCACGAGAATTCACTCACAAACATCATGAGAGTTCACTCACAACATCCACGAGAGTTCACTCACAAACATCATGAGAGTTCACTCACAACATCCACGAGAGTTCACTCACAAACATCCACGAGAGTTCACTCACAACATCCATGAGAGTTCACTCACAACATCCATGAGAGTTCACTCACAAACATCATGAGAGTTCACTCACAACATCCACGAGAGTTCACTCACAAACATCATGAGAGTTCACTCACAACATCCACGAGAGTTCACTCACAACATCCACGAGAGTTCACTCACAACATCCATGAGAGTTCACTCACAACATCCACGAGAGTTCACTCACAACATCCATGAGAGTTCACTCACAACATCCATGAGAGTTCACTCACAACATCCATGAGAGTTCACTCACAAACATCATGAGAGTTCACTCACAACATCCATGAGAGTTCACTCACAAACATCATGAGAGTTCACTCACAACATCCATGAGAGTTCACTCACAAACATCATGAGAGTTCACTCACAAACATCCACGAGAGTTCACTCACAAACATCATGAGAGTTCACTCACAAACATCATGAGAGTTCACTCACAAACATCATGAGAGTTCACTCACAAACATCATGAGAGTCCACTCACAAACATCCATGAGAGTTCACTCACAAACATCATGAGAGTCCACTCACAAACATCCATGAGAGTTCACTCACAAACATCCATGAGAGTTCACTCACAAACATCCATGAGAGTTCACTCACAAACATCATGAGAGTTCACTCACAAACATCCACGAGAGTTCACTCAGAAACATCCACGAGAGTTCACTCACAAACATCATGAGAGTTCACTCACAAACATCCATGAGAGTTCACTCACAAACATCATGAGAGTTCACTCACAAACATCATGAGAGTCACTCACAAACATCCATGAGAGTCCACTCACAAACACCAGAAGTAAAATATAAGCAGAGGTAAACCACTGCCAAGGGTTTACCTCCATTACCCAAACACTGGTGGGTACACCAGTTGAGGCTCCCGGTAGTACAGTCGGGTTCGTACTCGACTCACAGTCGAGAATTTCGGGTTCGCATCCCGTGCGGGGGCAGAAATGGTTGGGCGCATATCCTATAAGGTTACCCATTAACTGCTAGGTGAACTGAGGCATCAGGTGAAAGGAATCGTTAAACAATCACTTTTGTCTTGCTTCGGGAATTGAACCCGGGACCTCTCTGCTGTGACCCGACTATTATTTGATTCATAACATTTTCAATTGTGATCATTGCTGTCTTCTTATATGTGCTGTCAATCTGCTGTATGGTGTCTATTATTCTTGTTTAAATTACCAATCAAGTTGTCAATGTATTCAATCAGGGCTTTAATATATCAATGTGCTTTAATATACTTTCTAATCTCTCTCATCTCATTTTTTTTCTTGCAATGTATCTGTTATCATTTTATTAATTCTGCTAGAATTTACCTACTTAAAATTATCTATTAGATTAAGGACCTGAAGGATTAGATTAAGGACAAGACTGTAAATACTATGCTATGTATTCTCACTACCCCAATGTACCTTCTTGTATATAAATAAATAAATAAATAAATAAATAAATAAATTGATGAAACGACAAAAAGCATTATTAAGACGCAGTTTTCTCTACAGGCTCACCGGCTGATTCTTGCCATGAGCTCGCCTGTATTTGAAGCCCAGCTCTATGGCCACAAAGCTGTGGGGACGGAGCTTACTCTGACGGACTCCGTCGAGGCCTTCCAGTGGTTGATGGAGTACATGTACTCTGACAGAGTACAGTTCCCCACTACGCCCATGGCCTTGGAGGTCAGTCATCTGGCCAGCAAGTACGAGATGACCGTCCTCAAGTACATATGCTCTGAAGTAAGTACAATTCCTCTTAAATTGTTTATGAAATTATTCCATTTGTTCTTAAATATATTGGAGAAGGTAAGATTCAGGAAAACCCTGGGTAAATACTGGCTTGTAAACAGCGTTGTTTGATGTGTGGAGCAAACTATTATACTACCAGGTAATATACTTGTGTGGAGCAATTATATTACCAGGTGATATAATTGACGTGAGATCACTAGATTGTTTCAAACGTAGGTTATACCTGTCGATGATTCAATCAAAGTCCCCGCGGCCCGTTCTCGGACCACGACTCCTGGTTGGTGACCTGGTCAACCAGGCTGTTTGATAGTGCTGCTCTCAGCCTGATGTATGATTCACAGCCTGGTTGAGCAGGTATCATTTGAAGGTTTTTGTCAAGTTCTCTTTTGAATACTTCGAGAGGCCGGCCTGCTATGGACCCATGGGAGCTGCCTCGTATTGACCAGTAAGAGCTTCCTCGAAAGTATTAATAGGAGCTGCTTCTTATGAACCAATAGGAACTGCTTCTTATGGATCAATAGGAGATGCTTATGGACCAATAGGAGCTGCCTCGTATGGACCAATAGGAGCTGCCTCGTATGGACCAATAGGAGCCGCCTCGTATGGACCAATAGGAGCTGCCTCGTATGGACCAATAGGGCCTGCCTCGTATGGACCAATAGGAGCTGCCTCGTATGGACCAATAGGAGCTGCTTCTTATGGACCAATAGGAACTGCTTCTTATGGATCAATAGGAGATGCTTATGGACCAATAGGAGCTGCCTCGTATGGACCAATAGGAGCTGCCTCGTGGTGACCAATAGGAGCTGCCTTGTATGGGCCAATCGGAGCTGCCTCGTATGGATCAATAGTAGCTGCCTCGTATGGACCAATAGGCCTTCAGCATTATTATGCGTTCTTATGTAATATTCGTTATGCTTCTCATCAGTAGTTGTGTAAAGCTTTGTTGCATTTTGATGTTGAAATGACTTTCATTCTAAAGTTAGTTTTCATCTTTGGTTTCCTAGTTTCATGTCATTGTTTATGTCTTAATCTAATTCTATTGTGTGTACTTGGCCACATATTGTCAAGGTTTTTGAATTGTTGAAGTGACAGTATGGTTTTGTCGCCAACCTATTGACAAAATGTGCGCCATGGTTTTGTCGCCTTCCTATTGACAAAATGTGCGCCATGGTTTTGAGTATTTGGGATGGCAGGTATGTCGGAATTATTGTGTTGATGGTAAGGGAACATCTGTCTGGTAGTGTCACATCACATCTCTTGGGTGGTAGTTTGTCCTTGAGAGTCCATTGTAAAGAAGCCTAACAGGAGTATGTTCTTGAGTCAGGCTCTCGTAAAGAAGCTAAAAAATGGAGGTACAGTATGCAGTTTATACAATGCATACCTCATCTCAGTTATTATTATTATTATTATTATTATTATTATTATTATTATTATTATTATTATTATTATTATTATTATTATACTGGAACTTTAGCTTCTTACAATTACTTGGTACAGAATCGTGGGAAAACAATTATTTAACACCAACTTAGATTTAGACTTTAGCGAGGCTTTTCCTTGTTAATTAATTGTCGGTTATTTGTTTACAGTACTTGTCAAACGCCTTGAATGATGCCAACTATCTTATGGTATACAATGCTGCAGTACAGATGAACATCTCTGACCTCATCAACAAGTGCTCACAGGTAATTAAGAGATCCCCTGGCCGGGGGAGTTCCTTCTGTAGGTTCTGTTTTCTTCATGTGTGATATCACGAGAACTATTCAATGCATACGGAATATTTTTGTCTAAGTACAAACATTATTGCTCATCGAAATCACAAGAACGTGATGCATCTATGAGGAAATATTGAGGCTGGATGGTGGGATTGAACTTGCATGTTGATGCCATACAATGGGACTGAACCTGCATATTGAACCTGTACGATGGGACTGAACCTGCATATTGAGTTGTACAATAGGATCGAACCTGTGTATTGAGGCTCTACGATGGGATCGAACCATTGTGAATCTAGGGATGTTGGTTCAATCTCATTTTATGGCTTCTATATTTTCTCATAGATACATAGATCTTTGTTATAATTATAATATTCATTTGCTTCAGATTATAATATCCTCTTTGTTCATATGATAATGTTTGCTTTGTTCAGATTATAATATCATCTTTGTTAAGATTAACTGCTATATTATATGTTTACAATATAACATTTGTTTACAATATAATAGTTTTTATTTACACTATAATAGTTTTTATTTACACTATAATACGCTCTGTTTACAGTATAATGCTCTTTATATGCATTATAATTCTCTAAGTTTACATCGTAATACAGTACTCTATATATATATGCATTATAATACCCTTTGTCGACATGCAGTTATATAATGTTGACATGCAGTTATATAATGTTGACATGCAGTTATATAATGTTGACATGCAGTTATATAATGTTGACATGCAGTTATATAATGTTGACATGCAGTTATATAATGTTGACATGCAGTTATATAATGTTGACATGCAGTTATATAATGTTGACATGCAGTTATATAAGTGTTGACGTTATAATACTGGGTGGTCAGATAATGCTGGGCTCCGCGAGCAGCGTGTTCTCTAAGCAACACATCACCCAACTGAGCCGGTGGGCGCTGAAACATCTCTTGGAGCAGCCTCATGCCATTGTCAACGAGGTCACTGTCTTCAATTCTCTGATCACATGGTACGGGTCTTTTTGGTTGTAAATATAATTGTTGTAATATACTGGTATTAGTATACTGTGTATATATATATTTTTTTTTCTCTCTTTGGGTGATGTGGTAAGGAACACGTGGATGAATAGCATAACATAAGGGGTATTAATTGGGAATTAAATGTAACAACATGGGTTGCTTATGTTCCTAAGGTAGGGTCATGGGATCCTGTCTCTGCGTTGGCTCTTGAAGTGGGTACAATGTAATTGCGAAAGCCGCAATATTTATTGCGTCGAAAATGTAAGCTAATTTTTATTTGCTAGGGCGCAGCATCAGCTGGAGTTTCGAGGGACTAATTGCACACCGAGCGACCTGCGTCAGGAGATGAACGACTTCCTCCCTCTGGTGCGGTTCCTCACTATGACCACCGACGAGTTCGTTGAGAACGTCGTCCCCACCGAGGTCTTCACCCTGGAGGAAACGTGCGCCATCTTGAGGAACATGAAGCATATTGAAGGTGTACCTCTACCAAGAGTTTGTTCCACTTCAAGAGAGAGAAGAGACAAAAGAGCGAATTTCCAGTGAAATGTTGATCATGTTTTTGTAGTTGGGAACAGCTGCAAATTGCAGTGTAAAAATGTATTTTCTAAGGAAACTTTATATATGCACTAAAGGTGATTTGTGTTTAGGATTTAAATTTGTATTTATGTTAACAGTATTTCACCATATTGTTTATATCAAGTATTGTTAATGTTATCATAATAAAATATTTATATTTTCCTTTCCTATTTGGGGTCTAGATGTGTACAGTATTTGGAAATATGTGGACTTCAGACTTTCATATTGAAATTTGTGGTTTCAAGACTTTCATGTTGCAATTTTGGTTCCTAAACTTCTATATCACTTTTTGAGCAGTGAACATATTTTAAGGAATAGTGATTTTGTTAAGGAGAAATATTCTTCAGTATATTGATGTGATTAATTGTAAGTGTTTATAGTTTACTGATGTGGAATGTTTCAGTCACATTAATGTTTGTTTTGTTGTGATAAATAGACTTAAAGTCAAAACCTATTGGGGTTGTGTTTTGCTCAGGAAATATTATTAAATATTTATGGAGATGACGTTGTGTACTCTACCTCCTTAATGCATTAATTAGTATTCGTGAAATAATTCCCCTTCTTGGGGGACAGGAAGCCTGCGGTACTTAGGCATATTGATGTTACCCAAGGCCAGGAGTGGGGAAGATATGGCACGCATACCCAGTGCCCAGGGCGGCTCTTGCCAACCAGTGCCGCATCTTTATAATAAATTAAGATTATCAGTTCTGCCAAATGAAGAAGCAAATGTTTTTTTTACAAACTGCAGGGAGCATTAAGAAGTAGTGCTCAGGAAGTTGGAGAAAGTTCGAGGGTATTCCACCAGACTAGCGCCAGAACAATGAGGTATGAGTTACGAGGAACGGCTATGTGAATTGAGCCTCACATCGCTGGTGGACAAGAGTTAGGAAAGACATGATTGCCACATGCAAAATTCTCAGAGGTATTAATTGAGTAGATAAAGACAGACAATTTAGCATGGATGGTACTCGAACAAGGGGACACAGGTGGAAACTGAGCACCCAAATGAGTCACAGAGACACTAGAAAGATTTTTTCAGGGTAATTAACAATTGGAATGCATTAGGCAGTGATATGGTTAAGGCAGACTCCATACACAGTTTCAAATGTAGATATGATAGATCCCAGTAGGCTCAGGAACATTGTACATCAGTTGATTGACAGTTGAGAGGCGGGACCAAAGAGCCAAAGCTCAACCTCTCACTCCTACGTAGCACAATTACGTGAGCACAGAAGTTTGGCGGCAGGTAGAGGGTTGTGGAAACCTTGACGTGGGTGTACACATTGTACAAATCAAATAAAATCTTTATTCAGGTAAAAGTATATACATAGAAGATTAGTTACAAACATAATGTTGGATTTATAGATATAGCTAATACATACAATACCTAAAGCCACTAGTACGCATAGCGTTTTGGGCAAACGCTATGAGATTCATTACGAGATACTTCGCCATCTTCCTCCATGCACGTTTTAGTATTTACCGAGTGTTTATAACCGTGTCTGGGAGTCGTCGTCAGCCCCTGAGGACTGGCTTGAGGCGATTGTTCTTCCTATTCGGAAACCTGGTTCTCTACGGTCATCCCCTAAAGACTTCCACTCCATTGCTCTCACGAATTGTGTTTGGAAACTCTTTGAGTGTAAGATCAATATCCGTCTGATGTGGTTCTTAGAACACTATCACCTCCTCTCTCCTTCTCAATTTAACTTTCGCAAGTGTCACAGCACGACTGATGTCCTCGTGAACTTTGAGGTCTATATTCGTACTGCCTTTGATGCGAAGACCTCCGTTGGTGCTGTCCTTTTTGACCTGGAAAAGGTTTAAGACGCCACCTAGAGATACCATATTCTGTCCCAACTCCGTTCTTTTGGCCTTCGTGGTAATCTGCCTCTCTTCCTCCAGAGCTTCCTCTCTAGTCGTTTCTGTAGAGTGAGGCAAGTATCGCTCTCTCTCTGCCTCTTTAAGGCAATACGAAGGTGTACCCCAAGGTAGTGTTCTGAGCATTACTCTCTCCTGGTTGGCCTCAATGGTCTTCTTTCCTCCCTTCCCTCTGACATTTTCTCCTCTCTTTATGTCGACGATCTTACCCTCTGCTGTCAAGATGATGACTCGCCTCTCCTCCAACGGCGGCTTCAACTTGCGATTGATGCCGTGTCGTCCTGGGCTACCAATCATGTTTTCAAGTTCTCACTCGCTAAGACTTGTGCTATGACCTTTATTCGGAAGCAGGTCGTCCTTCGACCTCCTCTGTCACTTTATGGTAATCCTCTTTTGTATAAGGATTCTGCTAAACTTCTGGAGTTGATCTTTAACACTCGCTTGTCCTGGTCACCCCATATCTTCTACCTCCGGGTTGAAAGCTCAACCCGGACGTTGAATGCTTGAATGCTCAGGGTTGAATGCTTAACTTACTAAAGGTCTTGTCCCATACTTCCTGTGGAGCTGATAGACACACACTCCCCTCTTTACATTTCACTCTTGTGCTGACTAATCTCGATTATAGCTGTCCTGCTTACTCGTCTGCCTCTCCCTCCACCCTTCCTCGTCTTGATGCTCTTCACCATCCTGGGCGCCGTCTTAGCTCTGGTGCCTTTCGTTCGACCCCATCCAGAGCCTGTATATTGAGGCCGGCGTCCTGTCTCTACAGGACCGCCGTGATCGCTACTGTCTTCGCTACTTGTCGCGGTCCCTTCAACACCCTCACTCTCGCTTATGTCGTGCCTTTACCATTACCCGTCTGGTGGGCCCTGTTCCCCTTCACCACCTTCCCCTTTCTGTACGATTGTCTCGCTTGGAAGCTTCTCTCTCGGTTCGTGTTGCCAATGTTGCTCTTCGTGTCATCCCGTCCTTGCCCCCATGGAGGGTCCCTCTTCCTAAGTTTTGTAGAACCTTGACCTGCATGACTAAGGCTTTTACCCCTCCTACAGTTCTGAAATGCCTTTTCCATGCTTACTTTTCTTCACACTCCCACTCTATCTCCATCTTATGGGTCTAAGTCAGCAGACGGTGTGGGCTACTCTGTTGTGTTTCCTGACCACACCTATATGTCTCGCCTGCCTCCGGAGATTGGTGTCTTCACGGCAGAACTTTATACTATTTTGTTTGCTCTTCGTCAGCTGCTTTCTCACCGTAATTCTTCATTTGTTGTTGTAGTTGACTCTGGCAGCGCCCTCATGGCTCTGGAGTCCTTTAATCCTGTGGTCGTCGAAATTCAACATTGGCGGTGTCTTATCTCCAGCAGATTTAAGACTGGAGTTTTGCTGGGTTCGCAGCCATATTGGTGTTTGTTTATATGAGCAGGTGGACGCTGCTGCGAAGGAGGCTATCCGCACTTGTCCCATCTAAATAGTAATATTTAGCGTCCTATGAATATTCCACACTTTTGACGGTGCTACACAGCCTTCCTGGCTTGGTGCCTTCTTTTTTATATTTACTTAGTTTCTCTTGTAAGTTCTGCCAGAGTTTCTACAAGTAATATGACTTTTGTACGTTCTGCCAAGAGTTTCTACAAGTGTTGAACTACCAAGAGCAGAGAGCTTGTGTGAGGCCTGAAGCAGAGAGCTTGTGTGAGGCCTGGAGCAGAGAGCTTGTGTGAGGCCTGGAGCAGAGAGCTTGTGTGAGGCCTGGAGCAGAGAGCTTGTGTGAGACCTGGAGCAGAGAGCTTGTGTGAGGCCTGGAGCAGAGAGCTTGTGTGAGGCCTGGACCAGACAGCTTGTGTGAGGCCTGGAGCAGAGAGCTTGTGTGAGGCCTGGACCAGACAGCTTGTGTGAGGCCTGGAGCAGACAGCTTGTGTGAGGCCTGGAGCAGAGAGCTTGTGTGAGACCTGGAGCAGACAGCTTGTGTGAGGCCTGGAGCAGAGAGCTTGTGTGAGGCCTGGACCAGACAGCTTGTGTGAGGCCTGGAGCAGAGAGCTTGTGTGAGGCCTGGACCAGACAGCTTGTGTGAGGCCTGGAGCAGACAGCTTGTGTGAGGCCTGGAGCAGACAGCTTGTGTGAGGCCTGGAGCAGACAGCTTGTGTGAGGCCTGGAGCAGAGAGCTTGTGTGAGGCCTGGACCAGACAGCTTGTGTGAGGCCTGGAGCAGACAGCTTGTGTGAGGCCTGGAGCAGACAGCTTGTGTGAGGCCTGGAGCAGACAGCTTGTGTGAGGCCTGGAGCAGAGAGCTTGTGTGAGGCCTGGACCAGACATCTTGTGTGAGGCCTGGAGCAGACAGCTTGTGTGAGGCCTGGAGCAGACAGCTTGTGTGAGGCCTGGAGCAGAGAGCTTGTGTGAGGCCTGGACCAGACAGCTTGTGTGAGGCCTGGAGCAGACAGCTTGTGTGAGGCCTGGAGCAGACAGCTTGTGTGAGGCCTGGACCAGACAGCTTGTGTGAGGCCTGGACCAGACAGCTTGTGTGAGGCCTGGACCAGACAGCTTGTGTGAGGCCTGGACCAGACAGCTTGTGTGAGGCCTGGACCAGACAGCTTGTGTGAGGCCTGGAGCCAAGATCATGGAACTTTTGGTTTGGTTGTGGGTGACTTCTTTGGTTGGGGGTTAGGGGGGGTACCGAAGAGTTTGGAGTTTGGGGTTTACAACTTGATATAATCAATAATATTTAAAAATATATATATATTACTTTGTCAAATTATTTACGTCCTTTATAATTTTTACAAATAGTTCCCGTAAAACTTGAAAAAATAGAAATATAGTATAAGAGTTTATTTAGTTTTAACTTTTTACGCAGTCAACTAGTTAATATAAGTTGAGAGATAATGTGATATTTATCCGTTTTCATCACGGCTTAAATTTTTAGATCAGTACTAAGAGAGCTGAATAGTTAAGGTTTGGCTATGGTCGGGTCCTGACAGTCGAGAGGGCAATGTTCCGGATTCGTTGTTCTGAGGTTTTAGGTTCGATTCCCGGTGGAGGCGGAAACAAATGAGTAGTTTCTTTCACGCTGATGCGTCTGTTCACCTAACAGTAAACAGGTACCTGGGAGTTAGAGAGAGACGGAGTACAGGTTACATATTCTTTATTAGTGTTTGTTTTAATTAAGCTCTCATTATAAGAGCTATATATATCGTATATAGTACAGCAAGTACATATATAATATATATATGTACTATATATATAATATGTACTATATAGTATATATATGTACTATATAGTATATATATGTACNTATATATATATATATATATATATATATATATATATATATATATTGTACTATGTTAGGCCTCAGATGGCGTGTATTAGGCCTAGGAAGGTTAGGTTGTTTAGTTTTTTCAAAGCAACACCAGTAGAAAAACTTTTCCGGTTTGTCCCAATTCAGGGTACCGAATTATATTTTTTAATTACCTTTTACGTCAATATATGTATGATGGTCTTCATCGTTACTATAAGTACTACCTGGACAGGAAGATGGGCTGTATGAGGAGGCAGGCTGGGATATGAGTGCAAGAAACTGGGATATGTAGACGAGGAGCTGGGATATGAGGACAAGGAACTGGGACAAGGAGCTGGGATATGAGGACAAGGAGCTGGGATGTAGGACGATGACCTGGGATAACGAGGAGCAGGTAAATGAACAGATGGAGTTTGGATATGAGGACAAGGAGCTGGGATATGAGGACGAGGACGCCCTCATTGGGATATGAGGGCGGAGGGAAGGACCGGCGCCCCCCCCCCCCTAGGACACCGTTGTGTATCAAACTCAGACCTTCAGGAACTGAGACCATATTGACTGTTCCTACAAATGCAAGCAGTTGGTCCCCCACCCCCCTTCCTCCCGGGTTATTAATAAATAACAGTTAAGTTTATGATGTTCCAGGATGATGGGCAGTGAGGCACCCCGCAGTCAGTACTTCAGCCAGCGGACACCCGTTAAGGAACCAATTAACGTGATTGAACGTATCAAGTCGCTGTATATGACAGGCAAATGTTCGGACCTTACCATCCGCTTCTCCGGCCGTAAGGAGACCATCCAGGTGAGTGTTGAGATCATTCCCGTTATCCAGTCCAGTATGATCAGTCCAGCAACCAGGAGGCCTGGTCGACGACCGGGCCGCGGGGACGCTAAGCCCCGGAAGCACCTCAAGGTAACCAAGTCCCTCCCAACCCTAGGATGCAACCCACAACAGTTGCCTAACTCCCGGGTTCCTATTTGATGCTAGGTAGGCCTACTTTTGGCCTACAGTAGGGCCGAAAGTGTCGATTTTTGTTTTATTTAGAGTGCGCCGAAATTGTCAATAATGTTAAAAAAAAATTCTCGCCTGCCAATAGGAATTTCGAGCCTCATATTAATTATTGATATTTGTTATATTTGTATTTTACCATTTTTTTATGAAGAACAATAACAAGATGCTTGAAAACATTCATAAAGTAATGTTTAGACAACCAGTAACGCCTCTGAATGTTTTTTTTATATGGTAAAGCTTTAGGAATCGCATGTTATTAATAACTAATAATTCCCAAGATGGAAAATTAATAAATTAGTAACACTATTAATGAACTTTTTTTTTTAAGGCAAAATGAGTTTTTGCATATTTACGTGTAAATATGTTCTTTTACAGTTAACAAATATATATGAGATATTGAAATAAATAAAAGCATTTGAGGAAGCCTATCAACAATTATATATTTGTATAATCTTTATCTTTATAAACATCTAGAAACGTGAACGTCAAAATGATAAGTCTGGGTTCAAAGTATGTATATATATAAAATTTAATTGGAAAATAAGGATATTTTTCTGTGGGTGAGGCTAGTTGCCCGCACCAATGGTCACATAATTATCCAACCTCTTCTCTTACAAAAAAAGCGTCGCTTTTCGCTCGTAGGCGTCACATAAGGCCAAAAACTGTCGTACTAGAAAATGGAAGCGGCTCGCGGAAGTGACGCACTGTCCCGTTTTCTGTTTTGGGTCCTCTGGCTTAGTCTGTTAGGTTAGGAGAGGACACTTTAAAATTGACAATTTTCTTGACATTGGGAGGACCATTTGGTCACCATTTGGTCCGGGAGACATCTCCCGTCACGCAGGGTGTAGTCGCGCCTCCACAGATCTCCAGTATCATCTACTGATACTGGTAATGGCTCAGAAGGGCCACCACTTACGGGCTTTTCATGCCCGTGCCACCTTTTGGGTGGCTTAATCTTCATCAATCAATCAATCAGACATTGGGAAACCTTAAGCGGACGGGCAGAAATATGAGGCTTGTGTGTGGTTGGTCAGAGAGCTGTGTGTGCTCTGAAATTAGTTTCATCAGTAAATTCTCCTGACAGCTGCAAGCACTTTGCCCAGGAGTGTAACACTTATATGCGGTGCTTACTGTATTAACCTGCAATGTAAAATGTGATTCTTGTATTGTGATTTGTGGATTTGTACTCACTGGACTTGTGCGCCTCGTGAGGGACTTGAAGTAGAGGGGGGGGGAGCCTAAGAAACAGCCTAAGCTACTCTATCCCTTGAGATGTATTTTATTGTCTCAATAAGCGTACTTGAACTTCCCTCACCTTACCTGAATTGACCTGAGGAGCACCAACATAGTGGCCTCGGCGAGGACAGTAAGCCAGCGGCTTGTCAAATGTCCCCTTATTTGCCCAGATGATAAACTTGATCAACTTGCCCTGATGATGACTTGACAAAGCTCTTCACTGAAAATAATGATTTGCATATATATGTCGATGAAAATACTGTTAATACTGTATTACCATTGTGGGATGTTTCAGTCAGTCACAAGTTTCAGTAATATAATTCCTGAGTTTCAAAGCCTCATTTTCTGCTATTTTCTTCCTTAATCCAGTCACTAACTTTCAATATTTTCTAGTTCAACTCTTAAAGTCGTCAGATTTGTGTCTCCAACTGAAGCTGCTTTGTAAATCAAATGCATTTACAAATCATCCAGATAAATCCGCTGCAACATTTCAAAATTCCCTCGTGGCGCAGCGGTAAGACACTCGCCAGGCGCTTAGCGAGGAGCACTTTGGCCTGGGTTGGTATCCTGGCCGGGAGGATTGACTGGGGACCATTCATTAACTGTAGCCTCTGTTGACCCAGCAGTGAATGGGTACCTGGTTGTTAAACCATTTGGCGGGTCGTATTCCATAGAACATTAGGATTAAGAAACGCTATGCGTGCTAGTGGCTTTACGAGAATGAAAGAACTCTTGTATATATAAATAAAATAAAATAAAATGTCTAATGTTTCACTCTGCGCAACTGAATTTTATTGTTTCTTCAAATGATATGAATTTTGTGAATCTGAAACAAAATTGATTAAATCAATGATACTCGAAATTTACATTTGAAGTTCTGAATATCTGTTTTCTCATGAATTTCAAAATCTGTCATGGTTTTTTTTATATTTAGGTTTGAGAAGTATTTAGAAAGTGGCATTGTCGATATCACGTTTAAAATTGTTAAGTTTGATTTTAAAGGCTTTTATGCTATCAAACATAACATAAAGTGTTTTACCAGATCCCTGTAAATTGGTGTTCGAGTCATTTAAATGTGAAAAGAAATTTGTGAAAACATCACTCTACAAATCCATACAACGTCACATAATTATTGGTATTAAACTTTTCATTCGTCAAAAACAAACGAGTTTCATGCATTCAACAAATCGTTTACTGAGTCAACGAACATCGTTGTACATGAGTCGTCCTGTGTTCACTGAACTCCTCCCTCAGTCAATTCTGAAATTGTCAGAACCCGCGCATAAATATAATGAACTATTTAGCTTACAGTTTTCATCACTTGAAGTTCCTAAGACCAGCTTTTGCCTCCTTGTGGGCAACACAACGAAAGCCTACCAGTGGGTGTCTAATATATTTTGCAAACACATTTACAAAACCTGATTCTTGAGCATTATGCAGTGTGCAGCATCATCAGTTCTCACAGCAGTTTTGGAAGGTCAACCTGTCATTAAACAATCCGTTAACTACTGCCTTGCATATTCCAGCCCCTGTGATATGTTGAGGTAACATTCTCGCATACATCATCACCCTTACAACATGGAGCAATACTGACTAGCCTAGCTCATGATGTATCTCCAACTAAAGTGTCAAGTAGCACGGGCTACCTTACCTTGAGTATACCTTGAGGTGCTTCCGGGGCTTAGCGTCCCCGCGGCCCGGTCATCGACCAGGCCTCCTGGTTGCTGGACTGATCAACCAGGCTGTTAGACGCGGCTGCTCGCAGCCTGACGTACGAGTCACAGCCTGGTTGATCAGGTATCCTTTGGAGGTGCTTATCCAGTTCTCTCTTGAACACTGTGAGGGTTTGCCAGTTATGCCCCTTATGTGTAGTGGAAGCGTGTTGAATAGTCTCGGGCCTCTGATGTTGATAGAGTTCTCTCTCAGAGTACCAGTTGCACCTCTGTTTTTCAACGGGGGTATTCTGCACATCCTGCCATGTCTTCTGGTCTCATGTGGTGTTATTTCTGTGTGCAGGTTTGGGACCAGCCCCTCTAATATTTTCCATGTGTAAATTATTATGTATCTCTCCCGCCTGCGCTCAAGGGAATACAGATTTAGGCTCTTTAGTCGGTCCCAATAGTTTTGATGTTTTACCGAGTGGATTCTAGCAGTAAAGGACCTCTGCACGCTCTCCAGGTCAGCAATTTCTCCAGCTTTGAAAGGGGCTGTCATTGTGCAGCAGTACTCCACTCTAGAGAGCACAAGCGTTTTGAAAAGTATCATCATCGGTATAGCATCTCTAGTGTGAAAAGTTCTTGTTATCCAACCTGTCATTTTTCGTGCTGTTGTGACGGCTACTTTATTGTGTTCTTTAAAGGTAAGGTCTTCCGACATGAGTACACCCAAATCCTTTACATTGCCTTTTCGTGCTATGCTATGATGAGCTTTTAGTGGACTTAAAAATTATTTTACATAACCAATATCTTTTGTCAGCTATTCTGCTGTTTGCTTCCATCTCTAACATTCTTATCTTTCACTGAATAGATATCCTACCTATTGTTTCTACTCGCAGGCAAATCCTTAATGCACTAAATATTTTGCTGGAAAGCCGTCAACGAGGAGAGGCGGACATTAGAGTCATGATGCTCTAATATACTCCGCCTCACTCAGTGGTTTCCATGGTGAAAAATTATCTGAAATTTCAAGCCCGAAACAATTTCATCCAAACATTTAACTTTTCATTTTTTTTAATTTTTTTTGCTGATTTCTCTTTAAATGTTCTTTTTGGTCTTGTGCAGTTTATTTCACATTATTGATGAATAGTTTAATAATGGCTCTTTATGAAGGAAGTTGTGCACTGTGCCGTTTCTTGACACGAGATGAATGATGCTCTGTCATCCATTTTGATCATATCAAATCTTTCTCTCCTCAAGGTCCCGTCCCCGTGGCGCAGCGGTAAAGCCCTCACCCTAGCACTTCGCTAGCGCTTGGCCTGGGTTCGTATCCTGACCAGAGAGGATTGTCTGGGGCACCAATCTTTAACCTGTTCCTTTCAACTGTAGCCTCTGTTCACCCAGCAGTGAATGGGTACCTGGTTGTCAAACGCTTTGGCGGGTCGTATTCCAGGGAACATAGAATTAAGGACCTGCCGGAAATGCTATGCGTGCTGGTGGCTGTACAAGAATGTAACAACTCTTGTATATATATATATATATATATATATATATATATATATATATATATATATATATATATACGTATATATATATTTATATATATATATATATATATATAATATATATATATATATATATATATATATATATATATATATATATATATATATATATATATATGTAATAAATATAAAAAGTCGTGAAAATCTCGACTGTTGCTTCTTCCTTCGCTTGAATATTGTCATTTTCTAGTTGTTGAGCTCACATTGTGACCACTGGCAAGGGTAAGTAACATACCTCGAGGTTCAAGTTCAATTCAAGTATGTTTATTGAGATAAGCAAGAAATACATCTCAAAGGGATAGAGTAGCTTAGGCTATTTCTACCCCCCTACCTCGAGGTTACCTTGAGGTGCTTCCGGGGCTTAGCGTCCCTGCGGCCCGGTCCTCGACCAGACCTCCTGGTCTGGTGTTAGTGTAGACGTTTTAGCCAGTCATTACTACCTCAGTCATATAGCGACGCTGAGAGAAAATACAATATTATTGGACCCGCTAAACTACATATTTACTGTTATCTCTTATCATCCTTTGGTGACTCACAACATCCGGTGTTGACTCACAATCATCCGGTGTTGACTCACAATCATCCGGTGTTGACTCACAATCATCCGGTGTTGACTCACAAACATCATGAGAGTTCACTCACAAACATCCATGAGAGTTAACCCACAAACATCCATGAGAGTCCACTCACAAACATCATGAGAGTTCACTCACAAACATCCATGAGAGTTAACCCACAAACATCCATGAGAGTCCACTCACAAACATCATGAGAGTTCACTCACAAACATCCATGAGAGTTCACTCACAA
>WNGS01015927.1:0-10092 GCA_020271785.1 Procambarus virginalis | reverse complement strand
TCTCTCTTGAACACTGTGAGGGGTTTTGCCAGTTATGTCCCTTATGTGTAGCAGAAGCATGTTGAACAGTCTCGGGCCTCTGATGTTGATAGATTTCTCTCTCAGAGTACCTGTTGCACCTCTGCTTTTCAACAGGGGTATCTGCACATCCTGCCATGTCTTCTGGTCTCATGTGATGTTATTTCTGTGTGCAGGTTTGGGACCAGCCCCTCTAATATTTTCACGTGTAAATTATTATGTATCTCCCGCCTGCGCTCAAGGGAGTACAGATTTAGGCTCTTTAGTTGGTCCCAATAGTTTAGATATTTTACTGAGTGGATTCTAGCAGTAAAGGACCTCTGCACGCTCTCAGGTCAGCAATTTCTCCAGCTTTGAAAGGGGGCTGTCATTGTGCAACAGTACTCCACTCTAGAGAGCACAAGCGTTTTGAAACGTTCATCATTTTTATTTATTTATTTATTTATTTATTCATATACAAGAAGGTACATGGGAATGTGAGAATATATAATATGGTAATTACAATCTTGTAAAGCCACTAGTACGCGCAGCGTTTCGGGCAGGTCCTTAATCTAAGAAAATTTTTAGTAGGTAAATACTAGCAAAAATTATAAAAAAGAAATGATAACAGTTACATGGCAAGAAAAGAAAAAAGAAAAAAAAAAGATGAGAGAAAATTGTAGGTACAGTATAATAAAGCACTTAGGTAGCTAAGATTGATTGCAATGAAAGCTTGAATGGTAGTTGACAAAATTTGGTAGGCACAATACAGCAAATGGCTAGCACATAAAGGAAGACAGCAATGAACACAATGATAAGGTTGTTTGGGTTAAATACATAAGAATTAGGAGATTGGGTAGCACTAGATACAGAGCAAAAAATAAAGCTCAGTGTAGGAAACTAAGAGATGAAATTAAGTACTTTTTGGTTTTGTTTTTAAATAAGGCAAAAGTTTTACAGTTTTTCAATTCACTAGGGAGTGAGTTCCATAGACTATAGGTCCCTTAATTGCATAGTGTGTTTACACAGATTAAGTTTGACCCTGGGGATATCAAAAGATATTTATTTCTGGTGTGGTGATAATGGGTCCTATTACATCTGTCCAGAGAGAGTTTCAGAGCATGGTTTGCATTTAAGAACAGGGTTTTGTAGATGTAGTTGACACAAGAGAATGTGTGGAGGGAGTTAATATTTAGCAAGTTTAGGGATTTAAACAAGGGAGCTGAGTGTTGTCTGAAAGCAGAGTTTGTTATTATTCTGATAGCAGATTTTTGCTGGGTGATGATGGGCTTAAGGTGGTTGCAGTGGTAGACCCCCATGCACAGATACCATAATTAAGATAGGGGTAGATTAGAGCATAATAGAGAGAGAGGAGAGCAGAGTTAGGAACATATATCTGATTTTGGAGAGTATACCAACTGTCTTAGAGACTTTCTTAGTTATGTGTTGAATGTGGGTGCTGAAGTTGAGTCTCTTGTCTAGGAATAGGCCAAGAAACTTGCCATCATTTTATTACTGATGTTAATGTTGTCTATCTGTAGCTGAATTGCATTTGATGATTGCTTCCAAATAAGATGTAGTAAGTCTTTTCGATGTTTAATGTTAGTTTGTTAGTTGACATCCATAAGTGGACTTTTTTAATTCATTATTCACAACATTATTTAGTGTATGTGGGTTGAGGTCTGAATAGATAAGAGTAGTATCGTCAGCAAACAATATAGGTTTGAGAATATTAGAGACATTAGGCAGATCGTTTATATATATAAGAAATAGAAGAGGTCCTAAGATACTGCCCTGTGGCACTCCAACGGTAATTGGTAGAGTGGAAGAAGTTGTTTCATTGATAGTTACATATGGGTGTCTGTCACTAAGATAGGATCGGATGTAGTCAAGGGCAAGGCCTCGGATTCCATAATGCTGGAGTTTAAGTAAGAGGTAGTTGTGATTAACAGTATCAAAGGCTTTTCTTAGGTCAATGAAGAGTCCAATCGGAAACTCATTTTTGTCAAGGCTGAGTAGATTACGTCAAGGAGACTAATGATTGCATCGTTGGTGCTCTTTGGGACCTGAAGCCAAACTGGCAGGGGTTGAGTATGTCGAATTTTACGAGGTAGGAATAGAGCTGTTTGTAAATAATTTTTCAAATATTTTTGATAGAATGGGTAGATTTGATATTGGTCTATAATTGTTTATGTCCGCCGGATTGCCTCCTTTATGGACTGGCGTTACTCTTGCTTTTGAGGATATCAGGGAAGGTGTGACACTCTATAGATTTGTTGAACAGTAGGGCTATGGGTGGGGCAAGGGCATGGGAGGCTCTCTTGTATACAATGGACGGAATTTCACTGGTGTTCCCTGCCTTTGTTTTTAGAGAGTGTTGATGGACACAACATCTGCCGGGTGATTGGTGAAAGGAAAAAGAGTTTGGATAGCTGCCTGAGAGATATGTGTTAATATGTGTCTGAGTCTGTGGGATTTTACTGGCAAGATTAGCACCAACCGATGAAAAGAAACTATTAAATTCATTTGCCATTTCTAAATCAGTTGACGGTATATCCCATCCTTGTAGAGTTTTATTTGGTTATGTGAGTGTTGTTTAGTTCCTAGGATACTAGAGATGGTTTTCCAAGTGCTTTTCATGTTGCCTTTTGCTTCATTGAATCTATTCACATAATATGCAAGTTTTGCCTTTCTTATGATACTGGTAAGCATTGATGAGTACCTTTTAGCTACTTCCTTTGAAACTAGGCCAATCCTAAGTTTCTTTCATATTCATGTTTCTTGTTGATTGAATGAGAATGCCTCTTGTGAGCCATGGATTGTTAATCTTTTGTCAGTTACTTGCTTGGTAAGAAGGGGACAATGAAGGTTGTAGAGGCTTAGAGTTTTGGAGAGGAAGAGGTTAGCTAATGACTTTATATCATCGGTATAGCATCTCTAGTGTGAAAAGTTCTGTTGTCCAACCTGTCATTTTTCGTGCAGTTGTGACGGCTACTTTATTTTTCCGACATGATGTTTTGATTGTTGCCGCCGAAGGCGGCTAGTTTATTGTGCACCCCATACTCATCCTGTGAGCGGTAGCGCAAAAGCATTACAGAGGGCACAAAAGGTCTTTATCAGACCTCATCTTAGATTATTACATAAACAATTACATCTATCCTTCACACCTTATAGTTACAATGTCAGCTAGTTACAGAGAAGTGCTATTTCAAGAGCTACATATTTACAGTAAGTCATCATACATTAATGGTAGGTCTTATCGCTAATACATAATAGTTTGACCAATGGGGACATTACAGAGTCATAGGGGAGCTTCTGTTTCTTGTTAGTCTTCAAAATACACTACTTGTTTCTGAATCTCATATGTCGTTCATCTACTGGAAGCGAAATGTGGATACAGTGCAAGTATTTCAGGTAATTTTCCCATGGTAATAAGATAGGTTGCCATATCATACAGAGTGAGCTTAGATCTATCTCTAAATGGCTCAATTTTACTACAATCCAAGATATAGTGTTCTAGTGTGTGTCCCTGTCTTTGTCCACACACTTTACACTTTACTTCATCTAGATCCCTATACAAGCCGAACTGCCAGAGATACTTGTAGCCAAGTCTTATACGAGCTGTGACAACATCTGTTAGTCTACTGACTTTGTTACTTGCCCCATACACATGTTTTACTTCACACATTTCAATGTGATGAACAATGGACCTGCTAATTCCAGTTTGCACAGTTCTACTTTCTTCAAATCCATCCAGGAGTTCTCGTCTAATGACACTTTTAAGGGACCTATTTGATAACTCAAGATTCCGTTCAACACTGTCTTTATTTACTGCAGCCTTAGCAAGGGCGTCAACTTTGTCATGTTCCTGCAGGCCAATGTGAGAAGGAATCCACAACATTTTTATATTTACCCTCTTGCTAAGTATTCTTATATATCTACGTCTAGCTTCCAAGACAAGCACGTTATTACTTGATTGCAAACTGTTTATTGCTCGTAGTGAGGAAAGGGAGTCAGAAATAATTAAGCTGTCTACTTCAGTGTTGTCAATAATTTCGAGTGCTACCAGTATCGCTACCAACTCGGCTTGCATAGTGGACGCCCAGTTACTAATTCGGATATTCCTTTCAATTGTGCTGCCATCGGGCTGATGAGCAATAACAGCACTTCCTGCCCTCCCTGTAGCTGTATTGAGTGATCCGTCAGTGTATATTGTCTGTGCAATGTTGTTTTCAGCTTGTATATTGTGAATGTGTTCTATGGTGCTTAATTTAGCAGCAAGCTGAGCATGAGGGTTGTTTGTGATTAGTTTCTTGGTGGGGTATGCAGGGGTCAGGATGTCAAAAGGTACTATCTGCCAGGGTGGAAGGAAGTGCTGAACTCTTTCATCTGTATATACATCATGCAGTCCCATCATTTTAATATGAGTGGCTGTTCTTTGAATCCACTTAGACTCGCTAGTTCCATTTCGTATGTGTTCTAACAGAGCAACTGACACAATGTTGTTTTTGTTATCACGCAGAAGCTTTAGTCCCATCATAAGATTAATTTCAAATATTCTATCTCTAATGCTAAGTATATTTAATTCTTTCCGCATGTTGAGAACTTTGGTAGTTATTGGACAGCCAAGTATAATTCTGAGTGCTTCATTTTGCATTTTTTCAAGTCTATCAATACTTTTGCCATTTTGCAGGACCAAAGCTGGTGCATGATAGTCTATCAGAGACCTTATATACGCTAAATACATCATTCTTGCTATTCTAATATTAACACCATATTTCGGGCTGTACCCCACTACAGTTCTGAGAGCCTTGAGTCTGTCTCTACATTGTTGATGTAACTTATTGACTGCAGTTGAGGTACAAGGGACATAGACTCCAAGGTATTTGAAAGAAGAGACATAGTCTATTGGTATATTATCTATCTTGAGTTTTCGTGGTCCACTTTTGCGGTTGCCAATTTGTCTGTTAAATACCTTAGTTTTAGCAGCGTTGATTACAAGACCAAGGCTCTCACAAGCTGTATGTATACAATTTAAGACTGTTTGCATTTCACGGTGGGTTTTAGTATGTACAAGGATGTCATCTGCATAGCTGATAGTGATGTTTGCCGGACTAGCTGGAATTGATTTTAGTAAAGCATTAATTAGAACATTAAACAAGGTAGGACTGAGTACTCCTCCTTGTGGGGTGCCTAGTTGCATTACTTTAGTTTCACTCTTGTAGCCTTGGAACAGTGCAGAGGACTTCCGGTTGGTAAGATAGCCTCGTATCCATTGTAATAAATGTCCCCCTATATCCATTCTCGCTAATTCGTACATAATCACTTCCCTATTAGCAATATCAAAGGCATTTTTTAAATCAAGAAATGTTGTGTACTTGTGCCTTTTATCTCCATGAACAGTGAGAAAGGTTGTGATACAATTGTGTACACTTTTACCATGTGTGAAACCATTGATATCAGGTGACATGTGCTCTTTAACTCTATACAATAATCTATTAAGCACCATTCTCTCAAAGGTTTTGCACATGCAACTGGTCAGTGAGATGGGACGGAAAGCATCAGGTTGGCCAGGCTTCGGTACAGGTACCGTAAGACTGGTGGTCCATGATACTGGCAACTGCCCAGTGACATAACTGGCATTAAACAATTCTAATAATGGGTTACCGGGTACACGATGTAGGAGTCTTAGAATATCATAGGTGATACCGTCCTCACCAGGAGCAGTGCTACTGCCCCTGGAGAGGGCTGCATCCAATTCATAATCTGTATATGGAACATCACATTCATCATGTTGCTTGCTCAACATGAAATTTATGAGAGAATTTCTGTCTGTGGACCTCTCCCGCAATTTCTCCCTAGTGCTAGCTGGTAACATTCCAAGGCTGGAAACCTGAGCCCATTTTGCAATTAACTGATTAGCTTTCTGTTGCGGGTTTGGGTGTGAAACTTGTCTGCTATTTTTACCAATAATTTTGTTTATGCCTTTCCAGGCTTTGCCCAGGGGAGTATGCAGGTTAAGTCCACTAACAAAACCCTCCCATTCATTTTGTCTCAGTTCAGTCATTCTCTCCCTCGCCGCTGCAAGCGCGGCCTGAAACAGTTTTAACATTTGAGGAGTTCTAAGGCTCTTATATGCTTTACCTGTCTGTCTAGCAATTGATTTAAGCTCTTTCAGTTTAGCATCATCATAGTACTGGTTGTGTCTGACCTGTTTCCCAGTACGTCTTTTTGTTTGGTGCGTCTCACTATTTTTGATGGCCTCATAGGTTTTATTTACGAGGTCATCATAAAACTGTTGTACATTCTCAGGCTCATAATTGTTATACCAATGTTCTATGCTGTCTATAAAGAATTTTTCTTGCTCTTTCCTTACTGTTAGCCTGCGTCTACTCAGCTTAGTGCCAGGTAGATCAACATTAGCCACGTGTATGTTAGCTGTTATGGCTAAATGGTCAGACATTAAGTCATCCATAATATCAGTCTCATGAGTTGTGTATGACAGGTTAAAGCCAATGCACCTATCTAGAATACCTCCATATATTTGCGTTGGTTGATTTTTACTAATAATTTGAGCATCACCATATGCACCTAGAAGTGCCAACAATCTTCTCCCGTTGGTGTTTGTGAGTTGATCCCCTAATTGTTTGTGTTTAGCATTTAAATCCCCAATTAATATTGTGGAATCAGTATGTGCAAAACTAGGTAGGTCAGTATACTGGAGGAGGCCAGTAGGTGCATAGGCATTCAAAACATTAAGTGTAGAGTTACCAACGTGTACCCGGATACCATGATATTGAAACCCCTCTCGTTGTTGGGCGGGAAGTGGCTCATGTGGCAGGGATTTTTTAACATACATGAGACACGTATTTTTGATCTGGGATTATAACACTGATAACTAGGCAAATTCTGCGGGGTTTTACCTGCGGGAGTTAGGGTTTCTTGGAGGCAGACAATATCTATGTCTTCAGTCATAACCTTATGATGGAGGTCTGAATACCGTTTTCTAAGAGAAGCAATATTCCAACTGAGTATCTTGATAACACTGTACTTGTTTTTATGAGATTCAGAGGCCGCCATTGTTCTTTTGTACTTTATCAGACTGCAGTTTGAGGAAAGCAACTGTCTCCCGATACCGGTTGTAGTGCTTTATTACACCTTCTTTTTCCTCTTCAGTCAGCACATCACCTGTCACCATTTCTTTAAAGTTGTCACGGCTGAACCATCTGGGATGTGGTGTGCGCGGCCCGATCGAGGCGGGCATCCACGTCCAGTTGAACTTCGCCATTATCACTGCGTCACTGGTTTCACTTTGTTCTTTATCACAATCATTTTCATCATTTCCACTACTATTTTCCTTCAAACAGTTTATTAGACCCGGTATCAACATCATGATCGTCATCTTCATTAAAGTTCTCACCCTCAGTGTCACTTTGTTCATTATCAAGTTCATTATATCGTTATTATCTAAAAAAAGCGAGAGTAACCCCTGTCCACAAATGTGGTGATCTCACTGATGTTAACAACTACAGACCTATTTCAATCCTGCCTAACTTATCAAAAATTTTTGAAAAACTAATCTACAAGCAGCTTTACTCTTATCTAGCCAAGCACAATATACTTAGCTCTTGCCAATATGGCTTCAGACCTAAAAAAAGCACTAACGATGCACTTATTAGTATGATTAACTTAATTCATGCAGCTCTTGATAAAAATGAGTTCCCTGTTGGGTTATTTGTGGACCTGCGTAAGGCTTTTGACACTGTGAACCACCAAAACCTTCTTCTTAAATTACATCATTATGGAGTCAGAGGACTCTCCCTGCAATACCTCAAATCTTACCTTACTGATAGACTCCAGTATGTTTCTGTGAACAATTCAATTTCTCCTACCCTACCCATCAACATTGGTGTTCCTCAGGGCAGTATACTTGGCCCTCTCCTCTTTCTCATCTACATTAATGACCTTCCAATGCCTCCCAACACCTTAGACCAATTCTATTTGCTGACGACACAACCTTCATTTACTCCAGTCCTGACCCCCTTGCTCTAAATGCCACAGTAAATACCGAGCTTAATAAAGTCCATCTTTGGCTAACTGCCAACAAACTCACCCTTAACATTGACAAAACTTTCTATATTCTGTTTGGCAATAAATCCTCTAACCAAATAAATCTCAAGATTAACAATACCCAAATTTGTAACAAATTAGATGGCAAATTCCTTGGCGTTCTCATTGATCACAAGCTTAATTTCCAGGGACACATTCTAAATATATCAAAAAAGTTTCAAAAACTGTTGGCATTCTTTCTAAGATCAGATATTATGTACCCCGCCCTGCCCTGGTGACTCTCTATTACTCCCTCATCTATCCATATCTCAACTATGGTATTTGTGCTTGGGGTTCTACTACCCAAAATCATTTACGTCCTCTAATTACTCAACACAAAGCTGCTATTAGGACAATATCCAACTCTGGCCCCAGACATCACTCGGTACCCCTACTCAAATCTCTCAATATGTTAGATATTAAGTCACTGCACAACCTCTCATGTGTATTATACATATATAAAACGCTGAACTGTAATGCCAATCCTGACCTCAAAAGCTTCATTGAAAGCTGTAACAGAACCCATGAGCACCACACCAGAATAAATACAGTTTTGATATTCCAAGAGTACGACTTAACCAAACTAGAAATGCTCTACAAATCAAGGGACCCAGAATGTGGAATGACCTTCCCAACCATGTTAAAGACTGTACCTCTCTCAACCAGTTTAAGATTAAAACTAAACACTACCTGATAAACTCCCTGTAACCTACCTTACCCCTCTATTGTCAACCCATGTCTTATTTTTTTTTTTTTTTTTTTCTTATTCAACGCTGTTTGTCTACATATTGTATTTGTGCTGCTTTTCAGTCATGTTCCCCCCTTTTTTTGTACCTTTATTTGTATCTGTTCTCAAAACATTTTATTCTTTTGTTCAATTAGCATTAAGTTTTAGATATTAATGTTTTCTTGCCCGAAACGCATTGCGTAATAGTGGCTTTAGGCATTGTATGTACTAGCTCTATCTATAAATCGATCCACTTATGTAAAATCTCTCTATGTATGTACCTTTCCTGAATAAACATATTTATTTATTTATTTATATCAGGATCCGTTGCGTCATAATGCTCATCGAGAGCACTATATGCGTTTCTACTTGGAATAGTTGACCTCTGTTCATAGCGCACGATGTTGATGAGGCTGGGGTGTGGGGAGCCGTGGTGGGTGGGCCCAGCTGGCGTGAGGGCTGGGACACCCCCTGCTGGGGTCTTCCCTGGGGTGCTGGCCGCCTGGGAGCACATGGTGGTACCCCAGGGTGGTGTGGCCCGCACACAGTTAATGCTCTCAGTATCCTGAAGAGTGGTTATCATCGTCTTTTGGTGCATTATTTCCTTGTTTTGTTCGGTTATCTGCATGTTCAGCTTTTCCACAATTTTTCTTTGTTTTTCTACTGTATTCATAAGCTCACTAATTTTCTGTGCCTGATCCGGGCCCCGCGACCAACCTGAAGTGGTAGGGACTACAACTGTGTCACTGGAGCTAGTAGCCGTGGCGTTGGAGTGGTTGGGTAAGGTAGGAGAGTGTGACGGAGTGACCGGTGGTGGCCCATTATGTGCCTCTGTAACCCTTTCCACTACCGCCCGCAAGATGGGTATGGGGTGCATAATAAATGAACTAAACTAAAAAAAAAAAAAACGGTGGTGGCACAGCAGATGAGCCAGGGTGGTTACTGGCGCCCCCAGCTGGTGTACCCCGGCAGCCCGTCTTGGCGGGAGTGAGGCACAGTCCTCATGCCCGGCGGGAACGCCCTCCACGTGACAGTTGGAACACCTCAGTTTCAGTGCACCAACCTTTTTAGCATCACACACAGACGTTGCATGCTTTCTGGCACAGTGGCCACACCGTTCATCATTCCTACAGTTCCTTGCAACATGATTCCACCGTTGGCACTTGTAACACCTGCGCCTGGGAGGGTTGTAAATCTTCATTGTTAGTTGCCGATAAGCACTTGGAACAGTAAATCTTTCCGGCGGAGTCTCTTCGCTG
>WNGS01015903.1:0-10322 GCA_020271785.1 Procambarus virginalis | reverse complement strand
CTGAATAGACGCGTCTGTTGTCTACATATTTGCTGCCGCGAGCACAGTTAAGTGACCAAAGTCGACACAAGGCGTCATTCTGGCTTCAGATGCCGGTCCCTGTCAAGTTCTCCTCTTGTTACATAGACATACTTTTTTAAACCTTTTAGATGATGCATTAGACTCGCCTGGGTCTGTACTCTCGTGGCCATTAACGGTAAATATTCGGCAAAACATTTACGTGTTTTAATGAATGTCCAAAAAAATTTTCTTGTTTACAGGTTGGTTTACGTGTTTGTGTTAGGCGCTCTTGCTTGATTGGTAACACGATTGGGGCTGTGTCGTAATTATTTGCTGTTGTTTATATTGCATTTGATGCACTGGTTTGTTTTAATTGTTTTTCTTGATTAAGTTTCCATAGTTCTTGATATCTATACTAGTTATATTAGTGCATATTGTATATTTTACGCTATTATAGTGTACGTATAGTATAGTCTGTTATAATATTTTTATAATTACAACGTGTTGTGTGAGCGTACCTCTGGTACCTCACAACCCTGTCGCCATGTTGACGTCTGGGTATCATATGTAATATAATTAATAATTATATTAATTATATATACCTAACGGGCATTCATAGAAGTACAAACAGCACGTTTCGGTAGGTCTGGATCCTAATCAAGACTGAAACTGAGAGGAAAAATGGAGAAGTCATTATAAGGCAAAGAAAGGGGTGAAATGATAGGTAAGAGGATGCTAAGGGGGAAAGGAAATCAGAAAACCTGGGTTGAAGGCAACTGCCTACGACGAGAGGAAAAGGAAATAATAAACCAAATAAATAGATGAGAGAAGGAGAGTAGACGCGAAAAGTAAATAAAGGGAAAGAAATATCAAGAGAAAGAAGAGATAGGAGAAGGAAGAGAGAGCGGAGAGATGAAGGGAGAAGAGAGAGAGAGAGAGGAGAGGGAGAGAGGGTAGCAAGAAAGAGAGCTGATAGAAAGAGGAGGAGAGAGAGGAGAGAGAGCAGTATAGAGGAGAGAGAGAAGAGAGAGAGAGACAGAGTAAGACCCCGGAGCGCGAATGAGCCGAGATAGAAGAGGAGTGAGGAGATAGAGAGAGGAAGTAGACGCGAGAGAACTAGAGAGAGAGCAGAGAGAGAGAGCAAGATGAGAGAGAGCAGAGGAGAGAGAGCGAGAGCAGAGAGAGAGAGAGTAAGCCAGCTCACGCTTGCTAAGAAGATTAGAGCATTTAACTACCGACTGGGAAAGGCAACAAAGCCAGGGCCAAGGTTCATGCTGAGCACGTTGTGTATGAACGTCCACACACACACACACACCACACACACACACACCACACACACACACACACACACACACACACACACATCACAACATAAACCAAACACACGCTGCACATCCTCCTATTCATAACCAAACATTCCGTCTTGTCCACACACTGAAAACAAACATTGCTGCAGCTTTGAGGTATTTATGAGGCGATCAACAGCACCGAGAGGGAATCAGGCTGTCTGCAAGATGCAAAAGCTTCAATGATGGGGGGAAGGGTGGGGTGGGTGGGTGGTGGTGCTGGTGCACTGTACATGGGTAGTGTTAAACCCCCACCTGTACCCCACCACCACTTCCTACCACCATATCTACCACCCATCTTCCTCTACTGATCCCACCACCACCTACCACCACTACAAATCACTAACCACCACCACCAAAGAAACACCCATCACATGGACCACAAAAATAATACTCACCACCACTTACCAGTCACCACTACTACCGAGTACCGTCTCTTATCACCCACGACTACAACATACCACCCAACACCAACTACTACCCACAACCTTCCACCATCACTATCACCCCCACCAACCTACACCCACCACTAATACCACCACCACCAACTACCACCCACCACCACTATCACCCTACCATCAACTACCACCCCACCATCAACTACCACCCACCATCAACTCACCACCCCACCACACCACTACACTCACCAACTCCACCACATCAACTCACACCACCAACTACCACCCACCACCAACTACCACACCACCTTCTGAAAATGGGCAGATGCCACAGAGTAGTTCATCCCTACTCAAGACGGTGGCGAACGCGAAGAACAAAATAAACTTTGGGTACGATAAACAATGAAAGGGAGAGAAGGAATTGATAAGAAAAGCATGGAAAAATAGAGAGAATTTGGAATAAAGGTAATAAAGAAAGCGAATTGAGTACTCCAAAGTCAGGAGAGAAGGTGAGAGGCAATTGGGAAAGACATTGCGGCAAAATCAAATGACCAACTAAAGCTGTTCCATTGCCATATGAGGGAAGAAATAACAAGAGACCATGTGATTAGGTTCAGGAAACAAGGGAGAATTCGCACAGAAAACGACACGAAACTGTGTGAGGAACTCTGCAAGAGATTTCAAGAGGTCTTGACAAAAGAACCAATGTGGGAATCGAAGTTGCAAAGTGAAAGGTGTCCATAAGAAACAATAGGCGACATAGCTTGGTCCTTGTAGACGAGGAGAAAAAACCCCTCGCAGGAACTAGATACGACAATATCAGTAGACCCAGACTTAATATCACCGAGCTGTTGAAGGTTGTCAGTCCATTAATTAACATTTTAATATAAACTAGAGACAAGTGACCTCAACCAATTTTGGAAAATGTAAACATATTTGGAGAGGATAAACTTTTAAAGGCAGCATCGAGCTTCAGAGAAGGAAAGTCTTACCTGACAAACGTGATAGAGTTCTATGACAAAGTTGCCAAGAAACGAGGGGATGGAGTCAGACAGGCAGGAGAACAAACAGGTAGATGAGTGGTGAAACACACTAATACCAAAACAAAAACAGACATGTAGATACACACAAACGTTTAGACAGACCCGGTAAACATTTGGACATACACAAACAAACGTTGAAATGGGCACACACTAAAGTAGGGGGCAAACAAACACAGAATGGGATCCGAACACTGAGCCAGAGAAACACAGATACAAACATTAAGGTACAAGTATGTTAACATTATCACTAAACTGAGGGAAGATATGTACCAGACGTCAACACAGGCGACACGTTGAACCAGACGTCAACACAGACGACACAATGAACCAGACGTCAACACAGACGACACAATGTACCAGACGTCAACACAGACGACACAATGAACCAGACGTCAACACAGACGACACAATGAACCAGACGTCAACACAGACGACACAATGAACCAGACGTCAACACAGACGACACGTTGAACCAGACGTCAACACAGACGACACGTTGAACCAGACGTCAACACAGACGACACTATGAACCAGACGTCAACACAGACGACACGTTGAACCAGACGTCAACACAGACGACACTATGAACCAGACGTCAACACAGACGACACGTTGAACCAGACGTCAACACAGACGA
Source organism: Procambarus virginalis (assembly GCA_020271785.1). Taxonomy (NCBI): domain Eukaryota; kingdom Metazoa; phylum Arthropoda; class Malacostraca; order Decapoda; family Cambaridae; genus Procambarus; species Procambarus virginalis. The sequence continues at coordinate 6,898 of WNGS01015903.1, read as the reverse complement.
CACGTTGAACCAGACGTCAACACAGGCGACACTATGAACCAGGCGTCAACACAGACGACACGTTGAACCAGACGTCAACACAGACGACACAATGAACCAGACGTCAACACAGACGGCACCATGAACCAGACGTCAACACAGACGACACAATGAACCAGACATCAACACAGACGACAAAATGAACCAGACGTCAACACAGACGACACCATGAACCAGACGTCAACACAGACGACACAATGAACCAGACGTCAACACAGACGACACACTGAACCAGACGTCAACACAGACGACACAATGAACCAGACGTCAACACAGACGACACACTGAACCAGACGTCAACACAGACAACAGCCACAGGAGACAAAGAGCACACGAGCCATACAGTGATCCAGCCATTCATCTAGGCAAAGCCAAAGATGAGCCAGCCATAGAAGCGTATATAGAAAGAGAGCCAGTTGAAGCAACCGGAGCCACAGAAGGTGTGTGTGTGGGGGTTCAGAAGCGACGGTCACCCTGCAGTTAGGAACAGGCACAGAGGGGATAATTGCATCTAATTCACACATCCTCCCCCTCCCCCACACCCCCCCACCCCTCCACCGGTGGGAAATACACGACACTGATTTCAGCTACCGAGGCCATCACCATTCTAACCAACATCCGCTCATAAGGGCGCCTTTCGCCTTCTGGGGCTATACGTGTGTGATCCTTGAATCACGTGAGGGAGTTGTGGCGGGCTGAGCGGGACGGGACACCATGCTGGCGTCACGAAGGGTAGTCACTTTGTGCCATATTCGTTTTAATCTTTCCTTGTCACGCCGGGTTTCGAGGCAGCGTCTCGTACGTTTTAGTCGTTACATTTGCAAGAAATATTGATTTGAGTCATGTTGCAAATAGCCCTTGGATGAGTCGGGGATTGCTTTAATTGGCTGCTGGTAATATTTCATCGAAACTGATAGCATGATTATTGAGAATAAAAACCCTGGAATTCGGTCACGGAATGAACGAGGCTGAATGACTCTTACGTTCATGCTACATGGGTGACGCCGCTGGGAACTCTGAATCTTATGTACTCTCGCAGTTCGGTTCAGTTTACCGTCCGCGTCACAATTAAAGTTTAACTCATTGTCACAGAGCAACGTACATAATTATGGATATTTTGTCTTAGGCGCCTCAAGCGTCTGTCTCTTGTACCTGGCGTCCACACTCTCTGCTTACTCCGGGGCGGAGAGCAGCCGGGGAGCAGGCAATAGAAGCCTCCATCACAGCGGTTCGCTTCATCAGCTCTACCTGTCACATATTTCACCAACCCTGCGACCCGCCCACCCTACGCCCAGCCACAACGCCCACTCGCCCGTCCACCAAGCCCACCCGCCCACAAAACCCGCCTATAACGTCCGCCCGCCCACCCACAAAGCCGGCAAAAGCCAACCTTCCTGGGGGACACACCTAATTCCCAATTTCACTAATCACTTTCAATATGGATGAAAAGTTCCGCTGCTCTGTGTTTCCAGGACTGATAAATATGTCATGATGGCATAACCAACCCCGGCATAACCTTGAATCATCGCCCAAATTATAAACGCTAGATCACCCTATAGTGACACAGCCCCAAAGGGAGAGACTACACCCCTTAATAATGGGAAAATGAACCTTAAACAAACATGCTGAATAGCCCTGTCTGCATCTGAATGTTGCATGCTGGGAGTACGTTTGCGTTACGTGTATACTGCAACAAAGGCAATGGTCGTCGATATTGTGTGTGGAGACATTCGATTTTTTTTTCTCCCCTATAGACGTTTTCAGAGACATTTGTTCGATACATTACTTATGATAAATCTGTGAACGTGGCTGAGACTACCTTACGGCCTGAGGGTGAAGACGGTGGGAGCACGTCGGTGTTTGTCGGCACAACACGGAGCTGTCAGTGTCCCCTGTACACGGAGCTGTCAGTGTCCCCTGTACACGGAGCTGTCAGTGTCCCCTGTACACGGAGCTGTCAGTGTCCCCTGTACACGGAGCTGTCAGTGTCCCCTGTACACGGAGCTGTCAGTGTCCCCTGTACACGGAGCTGTCAGTGTCCCCTGTACACGGAGCTGTCAGTGTCCCCTGTACACGGAGCTGTCAGTGTCCCCTGTACACGGAGCTGTCAGTGTCCCCTGTACACGGAGCTGTCAGTGTCCCCTGTACACGGAGCTGTCAGTGTCTCCTGTACACGGAGCTGTCAGTGTCCCCTGTACACGGAGCTGTCAGTCCCCTGTACACGGAGCTGTCAGTGTCCCCTGTACACGGAGCCGTCAGTCTCCCCCGTTCACGGTGCAGTCACTGTCCACAGTATACAGTGCTCTTAATGTCCCCCAGTACAGTGCTGACAGTGTCCTGCGACCGCGTCGTCCTCTTGCCTGTTTGTGCACATGTCCTTCATAGAGTAATTTATGCACCGAGGAGCAAACACAAACAGGTGGCTCCTGGAAATTAACGCTAGCATGTGCAATGTAAGCAGCCACATTGAGAGGGTGTACTTGTTGGAGCTCGTATTGCACGACTATGTCCGGCTACCAATAATGGCAAGTATTATGAGAGAATTAGTGGAACTATGTGATGCTGATGACAGAGGAGGTCTTATTGCGCGAAGAAAAGGGAGAAAGCGCCAAGCCATTAAGACTTGACGGGGGATCAGGGTGAGGATTTGGGATAGGACTTAGACGGTCGGGGATTGAACGCCGACCTGCATGAAGCGAGACCGTCGCTCTACCGTCCAGCCCAAGTGGTTGGTTGTCTTATCGCATGAGGAGCTCAGGCAGACGAAACAGGTGTCTGGCCTTAAGAGGAAGCAGAGGAGAGCAGCCTTAGGAGGTCCTCGTCTTGGAGTGTCACGAAGAACAGGGGACTTTGGAAGAGTCTGACATGCTGGTCAGCGTTCAATCCCCGACCGTCCAAGTGGATGGGCACCATTCCTTCCCTCCTTTGTCCCATCCCATATCCTCATCCTGACCCCTTGCTAGTGCTACATAGTCGTATTGGCTTGACACTTTCTCTTGATAGTTTCCTTCCTTTGCCGCTTTGTGGGATGAGTGGTGTAGGGAGGCTGCAGGTCGCCTCGGTGGGATGAGTGGTGTAGGGAGGCTGCAGGTCGCCTCGGTGGGATGAGAGGTGTAGGGAGGCTGCAGGTCGCCTCGGTGGGATGAGAGGTGTAGGGAGGCTGCAGGTCGCCTCGGTGGGATGAGAGGTGTAGGGAGGCTGCAGGTCGCCTCGGTGGGATGAGTGGTGTAGGGAGGCTGCAGGTCGCCTCGGTGGGATGAGAGGTGTAGGGAGGCTGCAGGTCGCCTCGGTGGGATGAGAGGTGTAGGGAGGCTGCAGGTCGCCTCGGTGGGATGAGTGGTGTAGGGAGGCTGCAGGTCGCCTCGGTGGGATGAGTGGTGTAGGGAGGCTGCAGGTCGCCTCGGTGGGATGAGAGGTGTAGGGAGGCTGCAGGTCGCCTCGGTGGGATGAGAGGTGTAGGGAGGCTGCAGGTCGCCTCGGTGGGATGAGAGGTGTAGGGAGGCTGCAGGTCGCCTCGGCGGGATGAGAGGTGTAGGGAGGCTGCAGGTCGCCTCGCTGGCAGGACAACGACAGGAACGTTGGTAAAAGAAGCAAACGAGCGAATTTTACTTGTAGGTGATTCCCAGGTGAGGTATTTAGTCAGAACGGTTTGTGCCTGCGACAGGGATAGCAGGTTAAATGTTTGCTCTCCGGGAGAGGAAATAGGGGGATATTGTTAACGATATGGGAGATATTATGGTTGGAAATGGGAAAAAACTCATTATTTGTATCAGTGCCGGAGGAAGTGAAGTAGGAAGCGTTAGGAGTGAGGCACTAAATCAGAGGTTTAAGACAGGCATCGAATTAGTTAAAAGTAAGGGAAGGATTAGATCATATGTGACATTCATCCAAGAAGGGGAATTTGAAATGAATGGCTTTCTAGAACATTTGGAGTCAATTGCCAGCTAGACAAGTATTGGGCAAGTGCAATATCATTCAATAATAACTGAGAACACTTCTATGGAAGAAATGATGTATATGTTCGGGATTGTATTCATTTATTAAGGCTGGGGCTGTTGCCTTTGCCAAATCATTGGAATCTGTGGTTAAGAACATAATAATAAAGATAACTGGAGAAGGCTTATTACCCCATACGTGGCATCTCCCATTTATATCCCAACCAAACTCATTCACATATATGTCTACCCTAAGCTTGAAACAATCAAGAGATCCTACGTCTATTATGTTACCCAGAAAATACCCTCGGAAGACTCAAAATCACTTCAAGACGATCTAAATAGGGTTTTAAAGTGGTCAAAAGACTGGCAGATGATGTGTAATGCTGACAAATGCTGACAATGAGTCACAATAACGGGGCTGAAGATATGATGGCCAAACTACACATCAGACAATGGAGCGAAACGATGACGTTTCGCTCCGTCCTGAACCTTTATCAACTCTGGTAAAAGAAAGAGAGGAAGGAACAGACAAATGTAAGGTTATGAGGCTTGGTAACGATGAAAGAGTTACACGATATCAGCTGGATGGTGTTGGCAGTGGTGGCAGCATCCCACCGCTGCCACCACTCTAATACCCGAAAATAACGATCTTATTACATCCAGTGGTTTAATAACGGCAAAACTGGGTATTCGATGTAAGATTATAAATCCGGAGAGTTGCTAATTGATCCTAAGTTAACTAATCTTGGTTCACAGGTCAGTCACGTCAGAGACACCCGTTATCTGTGGTCACTTGCTGGTCATTTAATACATTTCAAAACAATGGAGGACTATATATTATTGTTAATGCCAAAATGTTCGCTGTCTAAACCGGTGCATCAATGCTTCCCAACAGTGGTTCTCAGACAATACTCACAGTGAACCACAGTGAACCACAGCGATAACACAAGAGAAATGCATTAAAGTGCTTTGGAATCCTGCCACAGAGGCAGCACCAGGATACATGGGAGGGATCAGGGGACATGAGAGGGACCAGGACCAGGGACACACCTGAACACACGGGAAGAATCTTGGTTCACAGGTCATTGTCAGAGGTCAATATTGTCAGCGTTAAGTCGCTGATGAAGAGGTATGAGATAGGAGGAGTTGACTTTACTGCAAGTTTCAAATGTTCAACTACGCGCCAACCACAGGTTCAAAGCCGGGTCCTGGAGCTGAAGCGAGAACCCGACAAACACCTAGGGAATTACAGACACTCATACCCATACACGTGCGCACACAAACATACACACGGCTACCAGACTTTAACCTTGACAAATGCAAGGTCAAGAAGATAAGGAGCTTGAACAAGACCTCATATACAGTATAGGAGGAGCGGAAGGCAACTTACAACTTCTGAAAAAGAGAAAGACTTAGGAGTGGACATAACTGGAGGCCTAACACCAGTGGCACACATCAGGGGAACAACGAAGGCAACATCTGCCATACTGCCAAACGGTTAGTTATCACTACGGGCTCACCATAGCCCGTGCTACTTGGAACTTTGTTCCAGGTAGCGAACCTTTAACAACAACAACGGTTAGTTATCCTTCAGGCACTTGCACGATGTATATAGAGCTCGGAAGACCCCTTCCGAGCGTTGTATACATCCTTGGTGAGAATTGTTATTGAGTATGCTGCCCCAGTATGGAATCCCTTCCTAAAGACGCACAAAACAAAACAAAACTAGAAAAAGTAAAAAATATGCAACAAGGCTCGTTGAGTTAAGGTGAGAGCTGAGCTATGAAGAAAGACTGAGGTAACTAGACCTGACTACACTGGAGGAAAGAAGGAATAGGGTGGACATGATAACGACGTATGAGATATTAAAGGAGAGTGACAAAGTAAATATAGAAGCAAGGTTTAAATTAAGGAACTGCAAAACGAGAGGGCATCATTGGTGACTGGAAACACAGATGAGTCACAGCGATGTTGGAAATAACTTTTTCAGTCTCAGAGTCGTAAACAAATGGACGGGCCTAGAAGAGGAAGTTGTCGAAGCCAATTCTCTACACAACTTTAAATGTAACTATGATCAACGAGTGATCAAAGATAACCGAGTGAAAACGAGACACTGCACTAATGATAGTCGAAAGGCGGGGCTTATGAGCAGATGCTCGACCCTGCAAGCTCAACTAGGTGAGTAAACACACACACATACACACACATGATCACCACATTCAAGATTCTCAAAGGAATTGATAGGGTAGATAAGGACAGGCTATTTAATACAAGGGGCACACGCACTAGGGGACACAGGTGGAAACTGAGTGCCCAAATGAGCGACGGAGATATCAGAAAGAACTTTTTTAGTGTCAGAGTGGTTGACAAATGGAATGCATTAGGAAGTGATATGGTGGAGGCTGACTCCATACACAGTTTCAAGTGTAGATATGATAGAGCCCAATAGGCTCAGGAACTGTACACCAGTTGATTGACAGTTGAGAGGCGGACCAAAGAGCCAGAGCACAACCCCCGCAAGCACAAATAGATAAACAAATAGGTGATTGAATAGGTGAAATAGATGGGGTTCGATCCCGGCGCCGTTGGAAACAGATGGGCAGAGTTTCTTTCACCCTGATGCTCCTGTTACCTAGCAGTAAATAAGTACCTGGGAGTTAGACAGCTGTTACGGGCTGTTTCCTGGGGGGAAAGATGTTACTAGTTAATAATAGTTGATTGATTGGCGGTTAAGAGGCGGGCCGAAAGAGCAAAGCTCAACCCCGCAAGCACAACTAGGTGAATACACACAAACACACACAATCGTGGTTGAGTTGACAGTACTCTGGGGTCAACGTCGTCCTAAGGGCCCTGGTTCGATCCCCGGCAGGGGTAGAAACAATGGGCAGAGTTTTCTTTCAGACCCTGATTCACCAGTTTCC